>JAODAL010027745.1:0-54424 GCA_025379985.1 Phyllomedusa bahiana
CCCTGCTCTTACGATAAGGGACACAGCGCTGGAAACAGCATGTCTGACACTAGCTTGTGCTGTCCTCAGCAAGGGGGGCATAACCGATGTGACAGGTTCTCTTTAAAGCTCCTTATGTGGCAGAGGGGTTTTTGGTCTCTTTCAGACTATGAGTCCTGTTAATGACAGCTATGCCCTTGTATCTCTGTAATTTTTAAATGATTACATGATTTTTCTGAGCCAAAAAATTAGTTACTCAACGAAATTATTTTTCTAGATGTCTCAATGACCATTGATTTCTCGCTAGTATAGGTAGACCTGCGAAGAGTGTATTGATATGTCAAAACCGAATCAAAACTGTACCCAGAAACCACGTTCATCTTTATTGTGAATTGAAATGCAGTAATTGGCTTTTACAGTTGAAAAACAGGAATTCTACATTTTACCTGTATAAGCTGCATTTCCAGTTACCGCATTGCAAAGCCACAAAAAAAATTTTGAAAAAAAATGCATGTGTTTTTTTCCCATAAAGTGTGGTTTCGATGTGATCCTTACTGAGGCAAAACAGTAACACAACTATACCGTGTGAATACACCCTTGGGCTGGGTTCAAGGGTTTTTTCCCCCATCTATTTTACTTTAGTATTTATAAGCTGATTCATAAGTAGCAAAAGAAAGTCCACTCACCACAGTCTTAAGATCGTCTTCTGATTCCAAAACAGGTGATTCCAAAAAAGGAACTTCCCAGTGGACGTCTGGGTGGAGATGGGCTTTATGAATTAAAATTGTCAAGTAGTAAGACTGTCTTTGTTGCCCATAGCAACCAATCAGAGCTTACTTTTCATTTCATATAGTGCTCTGGAGAAAGGAAAAGGTGATCTATAACTGGTTGCTACCGTATTGCAAAAAAAAGAGTCTTACTGCTAGACAGTTTTCACACATAAGGCCCACTATTTCAAAGAATTAAGGGCCACATGTATGAAGCTCGCCGGGTCGCGGCGCCGTTTTCCGCCAGTTTCCCGGCGGAATCCGCGTCTGATTTATGTCGGGGACGGGCCGCGCTCATACATATCATGTAAAGTCCGCCGCGCCTCGCCAGCGTGTCGGGCGCAGTGTGGGAATGAGGCAAAAGTTCGGCGCTGCGTCTGAGATTGTCCGCCGGAGGTAGTGTGATCATACATGCGGGGAAAAGTCCGCCGCGCCTCGCCAGTGCGTGGGGCACAGTGCGGGGACATGGGCGCTGTGCGGCGCTGCGCCGAAGATTCGCCGTCCGAGGAAGTGCCCTCATACATGCGGGGAAAAGTCCGCCGCGCCTCGCCAATGTGTGGGGCGCAGTGCGGGACTTAGGGCGCCGTGCGGGACTGCGCCGAAAATCTGTTCCGATGCGAGGACAGGCTGGAGCGGCGAGAAATCATTCCACATTCGGTGCGGAGTATAAACCCAAAATCGCCTTTAAAAAAGGCGTTTTTACATTCTCGGGAAAAGAGCTGAAACTTAAAAAATAAAAATGTACAAAAAACAAAATCACTTTCCAATATCCAAAGTCAAGAATTAGGATATTGGAAATGGCCGGAAATACAGTATTTCAAATTCTGAAACCTATTCTCTTTGGTCGCCAGAAACCGGCCAATCAGAATAGGAGCAACACAAAACTATTAAAACTTATGGGGCGGGATTGACCAATCAGAATCCACTGTGGGACTTTTCCCAAAAATACAGTAAAATGCTGAAAACAGCTGAATTGGCTGAGATAACGGGGGCTTGGGTATCTCAGCCAATCAGAATAGGAGCGACAAAGTCCCATTCTAGGCTATGGAGACGTTTAGACCAATCAGAATACGAGCGACAAAGTCCCATTCTAGCCTATGGGGAAGTTTACACCAATCAGAATCCACGGCGGGACCGTTCAAAATACAGTAAAAAAGGCAGAAAAATAGCTGATTGGTTGAAGCAGCGGGGGCTCGTCCCGCTTAGCCAATCAGAGCGTGAGCTGCTTTCTCATAGAGTTCTATGGGGGAAACGAAATTTAAAAGAGGGCCGTAATTTGGACCAATGGAGAGCGAGCGACGCTCCTATGGGGTTTTTCTAATGCAATCTGGTATAAAAGTGTACATGGCTGAAATCAAATTATAACACTACAGAAGTTGTGCCGATGTGAATATATAACGAATACTAATATGTGGCTAACGGGGAAAAAAAAATGACCATAAAATCATGTTTATTTCTTTATTTTCGTTAGCCAAGGATCAATAGTATGGGTGCATCGAAAATAAAGAAATAAGCATGATTTTCTTGATTTAAAATTTTTATTTCGTTAGCCACAAATTTGAATTACTGTCTTTCCCGGCAATTCTCTCTATGGCAATTCCCTATGTAGCGCCGGTCTCGGCGACGAACGCGTTGTTCGGGTTTTTAACTGCTTTATTTTTAAAGAAGTGTTCTGGTCTTATCTGAGAATGTTTTACACTGTATAAAAAAAAAAAGTTGATTAATACTTCATGCCGCGCGGCGGCTGGGGCGCCGAGATTTGAGGGGCGCTCATCTCTCCATAGAGTATAATGGAGAAGTAGCTCGCGCTCTGATTGGCTGAGCTAGCCTAGACCCCGCTAGCTCAGCCAATAAGCTCTTTTCTGTCTTTTTCTGTATTTTGAATTATCCGCCCTGGATTCTGATTGGTCTACACTTCTCCATAGGCTAGAATGGGACTTTGTCGCTCCTTTTCTGATTGCTGAGCTAGCCGAGACCCGCTAGCTCAGCCAATAAGCTCTTTTCTGTCTTTTTACTGTATTTTGAATTATTTCCCGCCGGGGATTTTGATTGGGCAATTCTTCCCCATAGCTTTTAAAAGGTTCACTGGTCGCTTTCCGATTCTGATTGGCGGTTTCTGTGACCAATGGAATAGGTTTCAGATTTTGAATTACTGTCTTTCCCGGCAATTTGCAATATCATATTTGTTGATATTGCGCCGTTCTAGAGTTTGGAAAATGTGATGTTTTTTTTTATTATGTGTATTTTTTAAAGTGCAGCTCTCTTCTGACACTGTTTTCCGCCTTTATAAAGGGGGTTTTTTCCTTTCATACTACTGCTGCACGGAGCGGGAAACGCCGAGATTTCTGTCGCGATCTTCGATCCCGCTTCTCCTGCATAGTTCGGATCCTGCTTTCACTTCGCCCTCTGGGCGGGAAGGATTTAGACCAAAAAAAACCGGGAATTGCTTGTGGAGATGCCGAGGCGCCGCGATTTGGCGGCCTGCGATGGTACATGCCTCGGACTAGACGATCGTGCGCCGTGTCCCGGTCACCCGGAACAAGCATCCTATCACGCGCCCCGACGCGCCCACTGCCCGCCCCCCTACTGCTACGCCCTTCATGCGGACCGCAAGCCGAAAGTGGCGAACTGCTTGCCGTCCGGACAGCGGGCTATTCGGGCTGGGCAGGCGCAGTGTCGTCCAGAAGAAAACAGGGCGTATAGCCGTCCTTTACATGTCCGCTCCCTAATAGAGCCTAGGCTTCAACATAATGGGGTGACATGTAGTGGAACAGGGAGCTGCGCCCAATATATAGTGGTGGCCAAAAAGTATTGCACCCCTGCAATTCTGTCAGATAATACTCAGTTTTCTTCTCTGAAAAAATGATTGCAATCACAAAGATTCTTTGTATTAGTATTCTTCATTTGATTTGTCTTCAATTGGTAAATCCACAAAAAAGATTTGTCTTAAAGCCAAAATTGGATATATTTCACTCCAAAACATAATAAAAGGGGGTGGACCAAATGTTGTGGCATGTTTGAATATCATGTGTTGCTTCTCTAATTTGTGTATTTAACAGCACCTGTAACTTACCTGTGGCACCTCTAAACAGGAGTTGGCAATAATTGACATCACACTTGCGCAGTTGACATGGATGTTACAGTTGAATACAACCTCTGTCCGTGCTGGTCCCTGTGTGTACCACATTGAAGCGTGGAGAAAAGATTGAGACCATAGGATCTGCCTGAGGACTTGAGAGAATCCTAAATTGTGAGGAAGCTATGAGCAATCTCAAGGTGACAGAGTCCATCTCCAAAAGACCTGAATGTTCCTGTGTCTTCGCTTCACAGTGTCATCAAGAAGTGTAAAGCCCATGCACTTGGCTAACCTCCCTAGATGTAAAGCCCATGGCACGTGTGGTAACCTCCCGTAGATGTAAAGCCCATGGCTACTGTGTCTACCTCCTAGTATGTGGACGGAAAAATAAAATTGGTACTAGAGATTTCAACGCAGATTGTGGGATGGTGGGGATAAAGATAAACCTCGGACTAACAACCAAACAAGTTAATAAGCATGCCCTGCAGTCCGAGGGTGCAACAGTTGTCAACCGTATTATCCTGTCGGCGTCTGAATGAAAAAGGGACTGTATTCGGTATGGATACCCAGGATGACCCCACTTCTTACCGCCCGTAGACATAAAAAAGCCAGGCTGGGAGTTTGCCAAAACTTATCCTGAGAAGCATAAAACGTTTCGGGATGAAAGTTCTTTGTCCATGGCGGCCGGCGGAGGCTTGCTGCCCTGCGGCCGTTTCTCTGCTGCCAAGGGTCTGGCGCGGGGGCGCATCAGCGGGCACCCCGCGACACCCCCGTGCCCTCTGTCCCTGCACCGGCCTCGCTTACCTGGCCCCACTCCTGTTTGCACGCCGCTCCAGTCCGTCCCGGCTGCTGCGTTGTGCACGTCCCATTAGCGCGCGGCGACAGCTGGTCCAGATTGTTAAAGGGCAGTGTCCGTTAATTGGTCCTTTGCCGGAAGTGGTCCTATATAAGTGGGGTGTTGTGGTATGCGCTCTTTCTCGGTCGCCTGCAGTGCTCGAGCGACGTTGTAATTGAGCTGTGTAGGAAGAGAGTTGTAGGCCTATGTTTGTGATCCGCTGGTGATGGATTACCGTGTGTACCGAGTTTCGCTGGGATAGTAGATGAGAATCCTGTGTCAGCTGTAGGACATTTCGCAGTGATCACAGCTTGTTGCCGGATTATGCCGCTATGCCCTGGACCGTCGAATATTTCTGCGCCCTCATCTATCTGACAGCATCGTTGGAACCCTGTCGCTGCCGAACCGTGACGCCCTGTCGACTTATGACCTGTGTCCCCAACTATTCTAGGCGCTGCATCTGCTCGTTTTGGATTAGACAAGTGGTCGACTGTGTTTCTCAAAGCGCGGGCAGTTCCATTCGCTCGGTTCATGTTCCACCGCTCAAGAATGTCTGGTCAGGGTGGGTTACGGACCTTGGTAAGGCTATCTCGCGTTATTAGAAAGTGCCGCATGTCGCTTGATGCGGTTGGGGCTCTGGTGTGAAAGAACCGTTGTGGGCTACTTAGTATTTCGTTCCACTGGCGTGGCCTGTAATCTATCAATCGCTCTTTGCTTCGGTTGGTTCCAGCGAATAATCCTCAATACTCCACTCTACAGTACGATGATTCGTGGCATGGATTCCGCCAGGGGTACCTCTTGCTGGAACTCCGGGGACGTTATGGGACGGCCGTAGCCCAGCAGCAGCACAGACGTATAGGGTTTAATCTAAATCGACCCAGCTCGCTCTGGCCATGATGAGAACCTTGCAGGCCCGCTAACCTTCGCGACTGTGTCTTGGCTTGTCTTGCGCGCCGTATCGCCCCTCTGCTCATTCTGCCAGCTACTTTCACTGCGCCTCGCTATGTTGGGAGGCGACTCTTAGAAGGGCTCAGAGGCGTTCGCGCGAATATTCAGTTCGCATTTTGTGGTGTTGTGCTTGCTTGGGCGTTATGTCCACAGATCGAGGGATGCTGGTCACATCTCAATTTCCTTACTTGAGTGGCGGGGTAATGAGGATGGCCGTGTCCATAATATGTAGCTCTACTTTAAATCGGGGCGATGCTCTGCGCACTGGGCCAGCGTCGTCGATGACGACTGGTGGGGGGTATAATATGTGTAGCGGGTCCGAGGACGATCCGCTGGACGAGTTCGTGTGAATCTGCACGTAAGGGCTTCGCCTCCAGGTGTGGTTTCCTGAGAACTGTCCTTTGTGAGGGCGGTTATGACTGGGGGGCAACCGTCCTCTGCTGCTGCACGTCCCTGCTTCGATGTTCCGTGCAGGGGTGGTTGACTGCGCAGGTGGGAACAGTACTCGCTCTGGTGCTAGTCCCGCACTCATTAGCACGCTCGGGACTGGCACTGGGAAATGTGGCTTTGTGGGTGGCAACTGTCATGGCAAGGCCGTCTCGGGATGACGTTATTTAAGATGTTGCTCGCTGGGTCATGTGGATCATGTCTGCTATCCTCTTACTGGTTGAAGATGAGTCGTGGTGGCCCCTATGGAGATTCGATATTCGCTGCGCTGTTTTCGGTGGAGAGATATAAAATGGCAACAAGAGCTCCGCCTCCACGCGTTGTGTTACTTCGTCCACCGCCAGCTATCCTTCAGCCTGTAGCTCCTGTCTTTTGCGCTCAATCGCGCCGCTCCACTTACTCTCGCCAACGGTTCATGAGGACTGATATAACCCCTATGCTCAGGTTGAAAGGGGCTATTTGGGAACCCTAGGAGGAACGCTCTAACAGCGACAGGTCTGCGGCAGTTCAGTTATGCTCTTGTCTACTGTGGTGTTTTCCGGCCACTTTTTTGGGGACTGTCGCGTGTGCTTTGCATTCTTTAGGGCCTGGTGAAACTTCCGCACCTAGGGCTCGTAGGAGAGGTAACCTTAGTGTTTCAGTGTGGCCTCTCCCGGTGCCTGATCCATTCCTGTTCTATGTGGAACTTTTGTCCGGACAGCACCTTTCAGGGCCGCACCGCTACTTCATGCGGGTTCTCGGGGTTCCGACGGTAACTGTTACTCATAGCCATTCGCGATTGGTGTCCCCAAAGTACCCGTGGTTCCAGTGACGCGCCCCTGCAGGATTAACCATGTTTTTCTCGCTGTCCAGTTGGCGAATTTCCTCAAGGATGCCATTTCGGTTTGCACTTTTGCCCATCACCTTGACAGATTGGGGGGCGTTACATCAGGAAAACAGTGAACTCCTCATACTTGCCTCGCTTCATCTTCTGAGATCCTCTGGGCTTACCTGGTTCAAAGGAGCATGCTACGACCTTGGCTGGAACACAGGCCTCGAGATTCTTCGTGGGGGCCCGGCTGTCGTTCACTGATACCTTCTGGCATACTCCTGACCCTGGCTCACGGTTTGCCTCTCGCTAAGCCTACGATGTCTCTGCACGTCTGCCTGCTCATTACCAGGACTTTGCTGACGTCTTTTTTCCGATAATAACAAACCGTAAATACTCTGGCCCCCGCACGTCCCACTTCGATTGTCCCTATCGATTTTTTGGCAACGCCGGTACTACTCCTCCCCGAGGCAGAGCTTTACTCTCTCTTCCGTCCTTGAGACAAAGGCGTAATGCCCGACTATATTCGAAGAAACAATCTCCGGCATAAGGTTTATACGCAAGTCGGTCTCCTCGCTACTGCGGGAGCCGAGATTTCTTGCTTGTCGAAATAAGAACATGATGGAATGCCCTCTTGTTCTCTGTATCGATTATCGTGGCATGAATGTAATAGACAAGTAAGAGTTCGCGATACCGCCCGCTGCCTTTGATCACGAGCGATGTTGAAGTGCCTTACGTGGCGCAAAATATTTTTTCTAAGTTGGATTTCATGCAGGTGCTTACAACCTGAGGGTCGCACGGATCCGGAAAATGGTGACGATGTGGAAAAAACCGCACTTTTCGATACTCACCGTGATTGGCTCCCTATAGAATATGCGTCATGCCATTTGGTCTCAGCAAGACGCTCCGGCTGTTTTCAAAACTTCGTTAATGAGATCTGCCGGGATACTTCTTATATGTACTGCGTCATTATGTTGATCCTGGATATGTCGCTCGTTTTATTTCGAGGAAGTCGCTATTCTACTAGATCCTATAGACTCACCGCCTCGCCACCACGTCCGTCAGGTGCTCAGACGCCTACGGAACCACCATCTTTATGGCCAAGGCTGGAGTAGGGTGCCTGTGCGTAGGAAGCATCTCCTCCTTGCGTCTCTTCTTCTGGGTACTGTCGTGCTCTGTTATCAAGGTCTTGTCGCTCAGATGGACCCCGCTACCAAGTCTCATGCAGTCCTACTCGCTGTGTCACGCGTCCGGGTGGGCTCTTTGGCAATCCAGTGATTTTTTAGGCTCGCTTTGCCAATTTTATCTAGGCAAAATTTGTAATCACACACTTACTCCTCTTCTGGTGGCCTCTACAGATGTAAGCCCTCACTCAAGAAGGGTGTCCGAGTCTTTCTCTCAAAATTCCATGGCCTCCGGATGCCCAAGAGGCCTGTTAAGAACGTCTAAATAAGCTGCATGCTTCAAGCTTCCTGTTCTTCTCTAGTAGTCCGGACCATTCAGCCGTCCGTTTGTCTTAGAGGTTGGACTGCTCCATCTGTCGGTGCCGCGGTGCCGTTTCTCTCTTCAGAAGAGCCTTCTTTGGAGATTGCGGGATTCCGTGTCGGATTCTTCTCCAAAAGCTTTCACTTCCGGTGGTTTTGTGACACTCGTAATTTACACGCAATCGGGTGGATTCGGGACTGAGACTTTTCTAATCCATAAGAAGTTAGCGCCCTATCCCTAGAGAATGGCGTCACTTGCTGGAAGGGGCTCACCATCGCTCCTATAGGCAGATTCTACAATGGAGCATGAGAGTGATCACTTCTATTATTACAATCTGCACTCAGGTATTACGGTTGGAATCCGCGTCGCATGAACCAAGGTGGTTCTCGCTTTTCTTTGCCTCGTTTTGTAATTTTCTCTCTATCACTTCAGCCTGACCAGGCCGGAAAAATAAACAATGTGTAAGGGCTGGACGCTCTCTTCTAGTCTATGATCAACGGTGTGGTCTGGGGAGCGCAGACCTTGCAGACCATTATCCCTTGAAAGCGGCTTCTTTCGACAGTTTTTGGGGGGGTGGTCCTTCAAACAGTACCTCCCGGTGTGGATGGCCTATGGTCCATCCTGCTTTACGGCTCGAATCCTTAAATGGGAATCATTCTATACTCGAATCAGCTGGTCGATTCGCTGGGATTCACAAATTTCACGTTGCAACTAATCTCCCAGATATCTATTGGTGGCCTCTACTCTTCTCTGGGCAGGACGGTTAATGGACTTTGTTGTTAGCCTCTGGACCTCCTTGGAGTGACTCAATCGGTTAAGAACAAATAAGCTTTTTCGCCTTCGCGACTGGCTCAGTGACCCTAGGGGGTTTTGTCGCACTGCTTTCAGCCTGCTCCGCGAGTGGTTGGGCTACTTAGGAGAGAATATTTGGGGGTCCACATATTGTATTGTGAATTTGTGTTTGAGACTGTACCTGGCCTCAGGGCACTCGCTCTCATCCGGAGAAGAACGATGCAATGGTGTCGTCATGGTCCGGAGGAGGGGGTCTTGGGTGTGGAAGACTGCATTATCTTGATGTAAATGTCTCTCACATTTTTTTGTTGCCGCTCCTGCTCGGGTTCACTCGGCCACTCTCCCAGCTAGCCCGCAAGTCTGTCTTTTTCCACAAACATCTTTCGATTTACACGGGCTACCTTTGCACTCATCAGTCTCGGATAGTGGGAGTCCAGTTTGTTATCTAAGATTTCTTGGTGGGGCTCTACTGTTCGGCTCAGTTACGGGTGCTGCTGGGACTTTCGTCCACATACACCCTCAGACAAGTCGGGCAGGTGGAGAGGTTAACACAGTCTTAGGATCTTTATCTTACGTGACATTTTGTGTCTGCGTCAGGTTAAAAAATAAACTTTTTGGGGGGTCTGACCTTCTCCTCCTGGGCGGGTATGTAGTTCTTTCGCAGTTTGCTATAGGTACAGCTCTCTAGACTCAGAGGCCGCTAAAGCCGTTACCTTTTTTATTGTGGTTGGGTCTTTGAAATTTTCACCCCTCCCGATCCATTCTTCCCCCTTGATGCGGTGTTTCGTGTGTCTTATTATTCACTTGCAGTTGGATAAGGAAAGGACCTAGGAAGGAGGGGACCAATCAAGTGTAACCTCTTGTGTGGGTGCTGGTGTCTCAGATTGTCAAGTCAGTGGATCTACTTTCGCTTCGGCTTTCGCTGGACAGCTACGTACTATAGTTATTAGGTTTTTCCTACGGTGTCACGATAGGTACCGCGGAGAACATCCCCCTGTATTTAAGCCAGGTGATAGGGTTTGGCTATCGGCCAATATACATCCATTTCCAAGAGTAATCCCTGCGCTACATGTTGGGGCCCTAAATATTTGGGCCCTTTTGTGGTACTTCGTCTGACTTAACCCGGTCTCCTTTCAAAGCTACGCTTGCCTCCTCACTTGCGTGTCCCGTACGCGCGTCCATGTCTCGCTCCTCAAGCCTGTTGGTGCGGAATCGCTTCTCCCTGTGGATTCGTTCTCGCCTTCTCCTGTGGCCACTCTGATAACTTCTTGAGGTCATGAGGTGCTTGGCTAGGAGACAGTGAGGGGGTAGCGGGATTCACCTTACACAATGACTGGAAGGGGTTTCGGGCAGAGGATAGCAGTTTCGTGGGATCCTGAAGGCTAAACCTGTCACCTGATCTCTCCTCTTGCTTGGTTAAAAAAAAGAGGGGGGAGACCTAAGGGGGGGGGTACCTGTCACGGGAGCCATGAGCGCGCTGACCCTCCTGCGGCCGTTCCCATGCCATGCGGAGGTCCGGCGCAGGGAATCTCGGGCACCGCGATTCACCCTCAGTGATCTCCGCTGAACTGGTCCTGCTGCCAGGGGCTGCCGCTTGTAGCTGGTGCTCCTCGGTGTTCTTCCGTGTGCTCGCGCTCCCGTCCGTTCCGGCTCTTGCCGTGGCGCTCGTGCCCTGTTCCCATTAGCATGCTGCTGCGCGCGACAGCTGTTCCAGATTTAAAGGGTCCAGTGTCCGTTTAATTAGGTCCTTTGCCGGACGCTGGTCCCTATATAAGGGTTACGCCCCCAGCACTCGCTGAGATCGGTTTGGTGTGCATTTTAGTGGCTAAGAGAGGTCTAGTGTCCGTATTGAATACCGTGTACAGTCCGTCCGCTTACGTTCCTGACCTTTCTGGTTGCCGCCTGCCCTCGACTCGTCCTGCCCCGTCTCTGATCTGAACCTCTGTCGCACTGCCTTAGACCTTCTGCCTGTCCCCGACTACGCCTTTGGATTACGATTCTGTACCACGCAGTCCCCCGGCCGACCAGCGCAAGCAAGTCATGTCAGGGGTAACGACTGGTTAGCTCGCGCAGCAGAGTCCTATCCCGATTTGCTGGAACGGGCTCTGGTGAAATTCGGGGGCTATCTTAGATTCCGTTCCTGGTGTGGCCCTCTTAAACTATCATCGCTTGCGGTGTGGTCAGCGAATCCACCGACCCTTACAGTTCTCTGTTCAGATGAGACCAAAAGTAGAAGCTTTTTGGGAAGTCAGTCAACATAGAGTTTATCCGGAAATAAAAGAGGCATTCAAAGAAAAGAGATCACCAGTCCTGCAGTCAAACATGGGCGGAGGTTCCCTGAATATTTTGGGGTTGTTTGATCTGCCTTGGCTTGGATGCTTGACTTGTGGCATGGCTTTATGAAGTAGAAGATACCAACGCAAATGTTTGTCCCAGCCATAATGTAGGGCCCTCAATTGAGAATAAGCTGGGGTCTTCCCTTGATGAGGTCATTGGGTCTTCCAGGGCATGACCAAGGACCTAAACACACTTCAAAAAGCACTATAAATGGTTTGAGAGAAAGCACTGGAGACTTCTAAGTGGCCAGCAAATGAGTCCAGACCTAGAATCCCATAGAAACCTGTGTGGAGGATATCAAATGGCAGGTTGGAGAAGGAAACCCTTCAAATTCAGGGACACTGGAGCAGTTTGCCAGAGAAGGAATGGTTCTTAAATCCAGCAGGAGCATGGTATGAAACTCATTGATGGTTACCGGAGCGGTTTTGGTGTTCGCAGTTATTTTGGCGTATAGGTTGTGCTACCAGGTATTAGACTGAGGGTGCCAATACTTTTGTCTGGCCCATTTTTGAAGTTTTGTGTGAAATGATCAATGATTTGATTTTTGTCTCATTGTGTTTTGTGTTTTTTCATTGCAAGCAAAATAAATGAATATATTAATACCAAAGAATTTGTGATTGCAATCATTTTCAGGAAGAAACTGAGTATTATCTGACAGAATTGCAGGGGTGCCAATACTTTTGGCCACCACTGTATCTGGTGTCTTTACAGCCCCGTTCATACATTTTTTAAAAGTTGGGCGGCGGGGCGCACTAGAACCGTAGTGAAGCTACATATTTATAGCTTCGCTTCGGCATTTCTAGGTGCACTACAGTTGGAATAGTTATACCACTTTCAAAGTGGTTTACCTGAGCCAGAAATGTCGCCCAAGCGCTGGCTTTAGAGCAGGTTCATAAATCAGGCGCATTGTATGCCATTTTTATGAGCATGAAGTTTGGCGTGTAAACGCCAAATTTCATGCATGTCGCCCAAAAACTTCTTTATTAGTCACCTGTTGAAACAATGTACAATGTGTACAAAGAACACCACTGACATGTTTTGGATGGAACTGCCTTTAACCTTAGTGTGTGAATACATACACTAAAAACATTTATATAAGAACAAATCCCCAATCGCAATGCAAACTGATCAACATGTGATCACCCAAATACAGCCCTTCAGTAACAGTCTTGTTAAATGATACCATGTTGCTGCTGTTATCAAGTAACATCATGAATTATTTGATAACAGCTACAATATTGTATCATTCCCTAAATCCATTACTGAAGGTTTTTTTTGGGGGTGATCACATTGATCTTTTGTAAGCTGAAACCATGAGTAGATCCAAAACATGCAGGAGATGCAAATCTTTCCATTTTACTCTCTCTGTGTTGGCTCCACTCTTGTGTATGGTTTATAAATCCTGCTGCAAAATACGCATCAGAAAACATAGGCTCTAATTTACTATCCCTATCTAAAAATTATAAAGCTTAAACTTAGACAGGCAGTCTAAAAATGCATCAGATTTATCACAATGGGTCATGATGACTGATAAATTGGTGCAAAATTAGACTTGTCTAACTTTTTGACCAGCTTCTTTTCAGATAAGTTTACGGCGGATTTTGGCACAGCATGTCGCACTGTGGCTATGCTGACTTTACCACAAAGAAACACCCGCTTTTCATAAACCCAATCCGTGTGTCAAGCAGTGTGCTGAAAGTGTCTCAAGCCCATAATAAATGTGTTTGCCACATACTACGCCAAAAACGCACCATTTTTTTATGCAACCACTTTATAAAATGAAGGCCACTAAGTGATCCCATCCTAAGGGCAAATTCACACTTTGCAGATATTTCTGCTGTGCATTCATCTACACAGTGTGTCTTCTGCAAACTCTATAAAAAAGAAGTGCTCACCACTAGATAATGAGTGAATGCAAGCCCACATACAATAAAAGAATAAAGACTAATGGAAAAAAGAATGAATGCAAAAATAAAGTATTATTGTCATCCTTTATTTGATGTGCAGTTCTATGTCAAAAGGGTAACAAAATCAACCCTAACTGATAAGAAATACTTTAAAAAAACTGACCTATCCAACATGTATAGACTTACAAAAAAATAATCAAATATATACACAACATAAAATAAAAGGTGGAGCAGAAGTTAAGGTAAAAACCTAAGTGTGAGTAAAAGACAAACTCTATCGCGTCAAGCACGGCTTCCTCAGGAAGCCTAGGAAACCTTGCATCACATAGCAAATGGTAAAATTTGCAGAAAGTCCATGGCAAATGTACATCAAAATATATGTGAACAGATTTCTCAATGTTTTGATGCGCCGAAATCCATATCTTCTATAATGCAGAAAAGAGAAAGCTGAAAGATAAATTCAGTCCTGCTGCATTTCTATGCAAACCAGACAACATGATTAAAGGATAAACTAGCCCAAATGAGAAAAGGTGATTTTGCAACATTTGGCAGACACAGCTTCACTATATCTGTACATTTAGAAATGTTTCAGTCACCAACATTCTGGAGCTGTATCACACATAGCACGCCAATGTATCTTGTTTAATTTTTTTTCATCCTTTGGGAATCATAGCTTTTTACAAAACATAATGAAGAATTAAAAATCTGTTGGCGAGCGCATAGTGGCAAGTTACAGGAGAACTGGGTTTTGCACTCAGACATAATGTCAGAGCTGACATGCTTGAGGGAAGAAGAATGATTCCCTGTAGGTGGAAACTGGAATACCATATTCAAAGAAAGAAAAATGTGCTTTTTACAATCATGAGAGTAAAATTCACATTAATGTAAAATGGTAAATAGGAAAGAATCAAAGGAGTGAAGTTGATTGAAATATATACCACAGGATTATCCAGAAGTACTTATCACTGTTAGCTCTCACATACCACACAAAATCCCTTGAGGAAATACATTAAATATAATTTCCTAAGCGTATCTTGAAAATGGCATTTCATGGAGTTCTCTCTGTCATGTTCTCACCCTATAAAATAGAAAAACAGATTGTACCCTGCATTTGATTGAGTTACAGTGACAAAGATGATTTTATGCTGAGATATTCATGTCTGGAGAGAATCACATTTGCAAAGAAATTGACATTGTAGAATACACTGATTATTACATTGAATTGCGGGGAGAGTTAGAAAACAAGCTAAATTAAATTGTTCCACATAGGCTTGTGTGTATTTCACGGCAGTAAGGACAGTCTATTGAACTACTGAATGCATATGAAAGCAGTACAAATATAAACACACATATATATATATATATAATATATATATATATATATATATATATTATATATAATATAGTAATATATTATATATATTATATATATATATATATAATATATATATATACCTAACACTGTATTGGGGTGTACAGTACTACCCACAAGGGCTTCCTATTCATCAAAGGAGGAGGATAAGGACTCTATGCTGGCAACCCTTGCTTTGAGGAACATTATCGGCCGATGTTAGCATTTGACATTGGCGAGTACATGCAGGGGTTTGTGAGTATATCATGGCTGAGATGTAAAAGTTGTTAATATCTGTCATCTACAGAAGCATCATATATGGATGATAGGTGTCCATGTTCTAACATTATCTCTATTGTGTAAAGGGTATCATAAGAATGCCTACTGCATCATACATGTTTTGCTAATGCATAAAAATCTGTTCAATAATTATATAGCAGCTCTATGCATATCACAAACAATTGATAGTGTTTCAGTCTGTGTGGTCCCTGATGAGCCCCGACGATTGTACAGGGTGAAACGCGTAGGACAATAAGTACATTGGGACAGAACATTGAAACTATCTGTGTTTTGGATGATAAAAATATACTATTTGTAAGAGCATAGGAACTATAATATAGAGGATAGTAAATACATCGGGACAGAATATTGAAATCATCTGTGTTTTGGATGATAACATTATATAATTTCTAAGAACATAGAAATTGAAATACATACGAGACATCTGGATGTTATTTAGACGATAGAGAGACATTAGCTGGGGTCGCCCTTTTCGGGGTGGTTGCTCCAAATATATATATTGTTGTTTTTTGGTTTTTTTTGTTTTTTTTTGTTTTTTTTGGGTAGGCTTCTGTGGGTAGATTTAAGATATAGGAATAGTTTTTATTGGTATTTATTAAAGGTTAAGTTTTAGGAGTTTAACTAGGTAAATTACTCTTCTATGTTGTGAACTTTAAGTATTTATTGAGAGTTGTGGCCGAATTATCTTTTGGACAGGCCCTAGTCCGTACATATTTTTGTGTTGGGGCATTGATGGTATATATGGGCGTACAGTACTGCTGGATTTGGACATTAGGTCCAGACAATGTGTAGAGAGGGGTCTCTATGTTTAGTTAGTGGCCAGACGGCCGAGTATTTTATTTGTGTTTGTTTTGCATGCTTTCCTGAAGCCAGGATAAATGGAAGCCTGTGTCAGAGTGCCATCCGTTTTACCAAAGACGGCGATTCCGTGAGCGAAATACTTCCAGGAAATAATTATTTGATCCCTTGCTGTTTTTGAAGGTTTGGACACTGACAAAGACATGAGCAGTCTATAATTTTAAGGCTAGGTTAATTTTAACATTGAGATAGAATATTCATAATAACATCCAGAAAATCACAATGTATAAATTATATAAATTTATTTGCATTTTGCTGAGAGAAATAAGTATTTGTACCCTACCAACCATTAAGAGCTTTCTAAGGATGTCAGGGACAAGATCATAGACCTGCACAAAGCTGGAATGGGCTACAAAACCATAAGTAAGAGGCTGAGTGAGAAGGATTCAACTGTTGGTGCAATAATAAGAAAATGGAGGAAATATAAAATGACTGTCAATCGATATCGATCTGGGGCACCATGCAAAATCTCACCTCGTTGAGTATCCTTGAACATGAGGAAGGTGAGAGATCAGCCTAAAACTACGTGGGGAGAACTTGTTAATGATCTCAAGGCAGCTGGGACCACAGTCACCAAGAAAACCATTGGTAACACATTACACTGTTATGGTTTAAAATCCTGCAGTGCCGACAAGGTCCACCTGCTCAAGAAGGCACATATGCAAGCCTGTCTGAAGTTTGCCAATGAACACCTGGATGATTCTGTGAGTGATTGTGAGAAGGTGCTGTGGTCAGATGAGGCAAAACTTGAGCTCTTTGGCATTAACTCAATTTGCCATGTTTGGAGGAAGAGAAATGCTGCCTATGACCCAAAGAACACCATCCTGACTGTCAAACATGAAGGTGGAAACATTATGTTTTGGGGGTGTTTCTCTGCTAAGGGCACAGGACTACTTCACAGCATCAATGGGAGAATGGATGGAGTGTCATGTACCATAAAATCCTGAGTGACAACCTCCTTCCCTCCACCAAGACATTGAAATCGGGTTGTGGCTGGGTCTTCAAGCAAAACAATAACCCAAAACAACATCCAAGGCAACAAAAGATCGGTTCAAAAAGAAGCACATTAAGGTTATGGAGTGGCCTAGCCAGACCTTAATCCCATAGAAAACTTATGGAGGGAGTTGAAGCTCCAAGTTGCCAAGCGACAGCCTCAAGATCTTTATGATTTAGAGATGATCTGCATAAGAGGAGTGGACCAAAATGTCGACATGTGAGCAAACCTCATCATCAACTACAAAAACTTCTGACTGCTGTGCTTGTCAACAAGGGTTTTGCCACCAAGTATTAAAGGAGTTTTATCGTTTGAACTGTTCGTGATCTTCAGCTAATTCTCTGAGATTGAATTTGAAATCCAGGGGCGTGTCTCTCCTCCCAGGAGGCATGTCTCGCCTCACTGAAGACCTGTGACATCATCACTCTGGTTGAGGCAGTAGAAGCAGAAGGATGTCTGCAGAGAACAGCTATAGAGCCTCCTGCATGCTGCTCCTGTGTCTGCAGAGCTTCAGGCTGACTCCACAAGCTCCTTGCTCTGCTATATGCAGTTATACACACAGCCTGAACTGATGAAACACGTGAGGAATGTACACTGCGCCCCCTCCCCCTCTGTTACCAGGCAACAGACTGAGTTATATGGAGCAATGCACACTGCCCTCCCCACCCCCTCTTCCCCTGTTAACAGGCAGGAGACTCTATAATACTGTGTTATATGAGAGGACCTGTGACTTAAACAGCCAGTAATTGTCCAGATCATTCACCCTAGAGCTGGGAGATGTGTATAGAGCCAGCAGACCTTGGTTTCACTATCAATTTTAACAGCTCAGAGGGGAGAAAACACAGAGAGTGTGCAGGCAGCCAATCACAGTGCAGGGAGTGTGGCCGGGGAGTTTACTGTCTGGGGGCGTATCCCAACTGGCTGAATGAAATGTCAGCCAGGCAATCACAGTGCAGTGGGCGTGTCAGGGGGCGGGATCCAGCCAGGTGGTGTGTCCCGACCAGCAGCAGCAGAAACAGAATACAGATTTACAGAAAAGCTCATATCTGCTAAACGAAGAGACTGAGGTAATGCAAACCAATTACAAAAGTGCTTATTTTTACTGTCCCCATAATCTGAAACATGATCTTTGTAGCGATAAAACCCCTTTAAGTCTTGTTTGCCAGAGGGATAAATAAATTTATATAATTTATACAATGTGATTTTCTGGAATTAATTTTTGATATTCTATCTCTCAAAGTTAAAATTAACCTACCATTAAAATTATAGACTGTTCATGTCTTTGTCAGTTGGCGAACTTACGTAATCAGCAATAGATCAAATAATCATTTCCTTCACTGTAGATAGCTTTAGACCTCAGTCTAAATAGGATTATAGTATTTTATCTGTGTTTGGATTTACAGCATTTACAGGAGAACTGTATTTTACAAGACCAGTTTACTCAGGAACATCTTTAGTATGCTTCCAATAGCCAGACAGAATTGAGGTACACTAAAACATTTTGACAACAGATTAAATCTTATAGAAATTAATAGAAATGTCAATGATTATTATAATAAACTGTATGTCAGGAAGAGTGAAGAAACAATTGTAGTGAGAAATATGTGTGAATGATATCAGTAGCTTTGAGCTGCACTTTTACTTACAGATAATTTAAGAGCAGAAAAGGGTGTACATACTTATGTGGATAATATCGTTGGTACCGTTAAAGAAAGAAAACCCCATAATGGTGTCTGAAATAACTTGAATTAACAAAATTAATAACAAACTGACATTTATTGAAAACTAAGTAAAGAAAATCAGACATTGCTTTAAAATTGTGGTGCAAACAAAAAAAATAAAATAAATGAAACTGAATGAGGGTCCCCTCAAATTAATTATTTGGAACAACCTGTTGAGGCAGTCACTGCAAACAGATTTTCTGTAATTCTCAATTAGACTTATGCACCTATCCACAGGTATTTTGACCCACTCCTCTTGAGTAAACTGCTCTGGCTGTCTAAGGTATGAAGGTGCCTTCTCCAGATTGCATGTTTCAGCTCTTCCCACAGGTGTTCAATAGGTTTTAGATCAAGGCTCATAGAAGCCGCTTAAGAATAGTCCAATGGCATTGCTTTTAGCCATTCTTGGATGTTTGTAGCTGTGTGTTTTGGGTCATTATCCTGTTGATGGACTCATGATCTGTGACTGAGACCAAGCTTTCTGATGCTGGGCAGGACATTTTATTCCAGAATGCCCTAAAAGACTTGTGATTTAATTGTAACCTGTACAGATTCAAGAAACCCTGTGTCAGATGCAGCAAAGAAGCCAAAAAACATGACCAATTCTCCTCCATGTTTCACAGTAGCTACAATGTTCTTTTCTTTGTATGCTCCATTTTTGCATCTGTGAACATAGAGCTGATGTGATTTGCCAAAAAGCTTCAATTTTCTCTTATCTATCCAAAGGACATTCTCCAGAGGCTCCGTGGCTTGTCACATGTCTTTTGGTATTTTCCAGTCTCGCTTTTCTATGATCTGCATTCAGCAGTGGTTACCTCTTTGGTCATCTCAGATGTTGTCAATAAACCAATAAATCAGAGGCTTCCAAAGACATGACATCATCATATGGGCTATCCCAAATTGTTTAAAGGCATAGTAACCCTAGTGTATATAAACTTTTGACTTTGCAGAAAGTAATAAAAATACCTTAAAAAATTCTCTCTCTCATTATTCTGGCATTTGGCAAATATAAATAATTTGGTTCCTAATTGACCTAAAACAGGTAAGGTTTATTTTGATTTAATGTCAGATAGGGAGAAAAACATCCATATGTGACTTTTTATATAGTGTATTTAAACTTCTGGTTGCAGCTGTATATATTGCAGAAAAATTATCTGAATAACCAAGCTCCAGAGACCACTAAAGCTTTTAAAGCCATATGTATTAAAAAAAAGTGTTCATTTGGCTTCTCACCCTTGCACTGCACTTCTGCACAGGGCCACACTGAGAATAATTGGGGAAGTTAATGCTACATACCTGTAGTAACCTTATAGTTACTCACCTCTCCAGGCTCCACCTGTCCTGGCTGTTACTTCTGGTTTCCTCTCAGCACTTATAATGGAGATGAGTGGAGGGAGGTACAGAGAAGATAAAGATAAAGCTATGCTGTGCCTGATAATAACAGGGGTAGTCAATCTGTGGCAGGCATCTGACTGACCCAGCCCACCAGGCATCTGTCTGTTAGTACAGATTACTACCCCATGCTTGACTCCTCGTATATCATTGGCTGTATTCAGCTGAGAAACAGTGTTTTAACCTAACCTTATATCAGTAAGTATGGCCTTTTTCAACTATATAATGCATTGAGATCCTACTGAAGTAATCTGTGTGGGAAATTGGGCCAGGGTTCAGGAAAGGGACAACCAAACATCAGAGAAAACAACATCATGAGGTAAAATCTAGCATGTGTCCTGTGCTTTGGATACGCCTCCCTCCTATGTACACCCCTGAGGACAGACATAGACAATAGAGTGTACCAGAGTAAGGAAAGTATGAGTAGCTGCCCGACACCTTAGCCTTAGTTTTTTTTCCTGCATTTCCACAAGTTTTCCACCCACTGTGCTGGGTCGTGACAATTTACCTGTAATTAAGTAATGTTGAGCTTTTGGAGTCATTAGTGTAAATAGTTGCCTTTTAGGGAGACACATATGAAGGAAGGTGCTTCGAACTGGCGAGTTTCGTTTTCAGTGTATAATGCTTATGTATAAAAGTGGTTTTTGTGTGATTATAAATTAGGTCTTGAGTTCCCCGTGCCTCGCCTGTGTGTTAGGCGCATTATGGAACTAACATGTATAAAGGCTATAGACAGGCTGGAAATAAAAGAAAAGTCATTAGAATAGCATGTCAGTGAATAGAAACTATGGTACTGGCTCTTGCTGTATGTATAATAATAGGGTGAGAGCAGCAAAAATAAATTTCAAATTTAATGTAGTAAAAAATAAAAATTGAAAAAATCTGAACAACAACATCAGTGGGTTGTTTAATGTAAAATTAGTTTTAGATTCTATTAAATTTACATTTTATAGGAGATATTTTTATATTTTTGGGATATTATATATTTTTATATTAATTTTATATAACATTTTGTATTACATTTAAATAATTAAATTTTATATAGTTTGATAATTATCAATGACTTTTTATGGTGTAAGTTGAGAAATATTGGACATTTTTTTTCCCTAACAGCAAATCTAGCTCCACTTCGACTCCTCAGACTCAGGCAGATCACATTGAAATAGGTCTGTCTGTCCGAGCAGTAATATGCCTAGTTTTGCCGAACCACATTCATATATGTGTCTAATATTACGAGTGTGGTGCGACACCCCCCCAGAACGCCCCCCAGAACGCACCTTCATGTTAGGCGCATTAGAATGTGTTGAGTTTTACGAACAATGCGCCTAACACATTCATTAGGTGCATTAGACATCATAGACTGCTCACTTAGGCTCATTTTACTCCAGAAAAGGGTGAAAAACCCGATCATACATGTCTCAGTTAGAGTGCCTCACACATTCAGTTTTTTAGATGCATTTTCTAAAGTCAAAACCAGGAATCGATTTAAAACAAGAAGTCTCAGTCTTTTCTTCATATGTATCCTCCAGTTATGACCCATTCCTGGTTTTGGCTTTAAAAACTGTATCTAAAAAGCTGAATGTGTGAACCTTCCCGTAGAGTGGCATTAGAACCCCATGTCTCCCATGCCTTTTTGCATCTGGAAACATGGTAAGTTGGTCCATGAATATTTCCTTCTTAAAACATTTAACATTTAAACACTGCTATCTATACAAAAGCTTAAACAGAAACACAAAACAGGATTTTTCTATAAAAGTCCAACAAGAGCAAATAGACATGAATTATAATATGTAACCTTCAGACTAATTAGGCTGTCTCCGTTACTGTAATATCCTGAGGTTTATTCATATGTCATTTTTATTTATTTAGAGGACACTTACTCCAACACTAGTAGCTATTTCTTTTCACAGGAACACATCTTGCTGAGAGCACAGCTGTTAAACGATAATGAAGAGCTCCAGATTCCGGATCTCAAGGGGTGTCTAATTAGGAGGAGCACCTAGACTTGCTGCCATGTAAAAGCTATGCAATATACGAGGGGCTGACTTAGAAAACCGACAGCGCTGAGATGCACCGAGAGCGTGCTTTTTATCTGTTACAAATATTTTACTAAAATATGTTCCTGTACCACCTATATGTACAATTTACAGTATATATAGAAGAAAAATAAGTCAAAATAAGTCCAAAAATGAATCAGTCTTGCACTTAGCTTTTTGACTTTGCTAGTATAGAGTACAGAAATGTGACAGACAGCTCTATCAGCGCCCTGGGTGTTTTCCAGTCCAGAAACTACTGGCTTACATAGAATGGAGCAGGCAGGGGAGATGTAGGGATGACATAGTCCATCTAGCAGGATCCCCGTGCTGTCAGTGATCTTTATGAAGGGAAATACAGAACTATCAGAGATAAATTGGGTTCCTAACACATCATCTCTGATGTTTAAAGCTGCCTGTATACATTAGGATTAAGTCTGTCAACAATCTAAAGAGTATACGGGCCTCCCAAATGTCGGTCATCAGCCGATGTCCAAAGAAATGAGGAATGGGCATGTTGGATTTTAACAGGGTTGAAAGCGATTTGCCTTCTTCATGGAGTGTAGAGACAGCTATAAGTCGAGCAAACATTTGCTGAATTGTAACTGTATAAGCATGTGCAGCAAGCTCATGGTTTAAAGCTGCATAGTGTAAATTGTAAAATATTTGCTGCTACATTTTGTAGTACATCTGCCATAAAAATAACATTATGGGGTATATGCTATTGATTGGTATGATTAAATTGAAGCACACTGACAATATCAGAACAGCTTGCTTTCAAATTTATAAATTCTAATTAAAAGGAATAAAAATGACAAAGCAGATGAAAAGAAATGATCATGCATAATTCCAAAAGGTGAAATGCCTCTGTTTCTAATGCAAACCCTCCCCTAATGGGAGTCTTCTATTAGTTAAACAGTAAGAGTAAGCAAAACCTAACATACAAGCCCTATTATTCATGCAGAATATCATCAGGATGCATGCAATCTATGATGTAAATTATACATACAGAGTCAGCTTTATTCCAAATGGTATGTATGCTGCTGTGAGTGCTCATATTCTGAGATAACAGTGTAGTATTGCTAATGGATTTATCATAGAAACACCGGAGCTGTCAGCTCGTCTGTTATTATCCTGAAGAACAACAACTGTATGTTCTAAAAGATCTATGTGGCTTATTATTACCAATGCCTTACCAGATAAAATAGGAGGTAACCATGTAAACCATGTAAACTGTGGCTTAACATCTGCAACAATCATCTAGGGCAATTTTTGTTGCTATTTTGGCTTTTAAATAATGCCTGTTTTTCAGTGGCAATATTTTTGATTCATAGTTCTTAACATGATTTTTTTTTTTATAGAGTTTTACTTTTCATCTAGGGAAGCTTATGAGAAGAAAAACCATAGCAAATATTTTCAAAAGAAAAATGACCCCAAAGGGGAAAAAAAAAAACACACCAAAAGCTTTTAAAAAACATCAACAACAGAAATATTTTTGTAGTGCTTATGCAAAAAAAAAAAAAAAACTGGAAACAAAGCCAAAAAAATAAAATTGAAAAACCCCCTCTTAAATTGCGTATTTTTCCCAAAAAAAAATGTAGGTTTCCCCGAGGGGAAAAAAGGGTTTTTAAAGAAAGAAAAGAAAAACCCCCCCCCACAGGGTTTCCATAAATTTGGTGTTTTTTGGGCAAAAAGGGGGCGAAAATGTTTTTAGGGTTTTTCTTTTTTTCCCCTTTTTTAAACCCTCACAAACGGGTGCAAAATTTTCCCTTTAAAAAAATTTCCCCAAAACACTAACCCAATGATCCCCCTGCTATAGTAAAAAACAATGACACATGAAAAAAATTTTTAATTTTGGGCCCTTTTTAAAGGGCCGGGGGCGGGAAGAGCTGGGTGGGCAGAAGACAGAAAGACATGTCAGGAAATTAGCTGGACAAATACCAAAAGGGGTGTTTCAAAAAAAAAACCTTTTTTAAACCAGATCAGGAGACATCAGACCCCAAAGTGATGCTGACGGGAATTTTAAAAAAACTTTATGACATGGGGACTTTAAAGGGTGAAAATTAAAAAACAGGGCCTATTTACTGCACTAAGGCAGGACTAAAAAACACACCCAGTAGGGGATGGTTAGTAAGGGGTTTGAGATCATCTTTAATTTTTATCTGTGCAATGTCACCCATTAACGGGGGGGATTTTTTTTGCCCCTACGGGAATGTTTTTTTTTTCGGCCTTTGGGTTCAGTGTGTATGGCAGCTTTTTTCATTGTTTTTAAAAAATAAACAATGACCTATTTCTCTGTGAAATTTTTGGTTAATTATTAGATGATGCAACATGCTTTGGCATATCTTGGTCCTTTAAGACGCTGGAGTCAGCACAGGTGCATAGCATGGGACAGAGGATACAGAAGACCCCTGGCATGAAGAAGACAAATTACAAATTACAGAGCAAGGGCTATGCTGACTAGAAAGCCTCGAAACATGTGAACAGTGGAATATAACAGGATGCTGGGTATCACTAATGTTGTGACAGCATCATGTGAATCCAAGGGGTAAAAATCAAAACATCATAAAATATATACCCCAAAGCTTGTTTAAAGAAGTACATTAAGCAGATAAATCCGCAGTTTTTATACTTTTAAAATAAAAAAAAAATTAAATTAATTTTCCTTTAAAAAATGTATAATACGGGGGTGGGAAAGGGGTTGTAAAACACCCAGTGCAACAGATTGCACAAACCCCGTTTCGAAAATACATAGTCTTAAAAAATTTTTCCCAGGGTTTTCACTGCAAAAGCCCAAACCCCCCTTATAAAGGTAGTCCCGCAGATTTAAACCCAAAGGGATTACCTTTACGTATAAATTATTTTTTTTTTGTACAATAAAAGAAATTCAATATTTTAAATTTAAAAACAAACAAAAAAAAAAAAAGAAAGAAGCACTTATTTATTGAAATAAAGATCATGACGTACTTTTAAGGCCCGCTGGTTTCGAAAAACCTAATACAAATATCCATTTTGCCTAAAGGGCTAATAACTTATTTTTTAAATTTGCCCCCTCTAATGGATTGTTTTAAATTTTTTTCAAAACCCTTATCCTTTCATGTGGGTAGGGTCCTCCCAAATTTTTTTCTAAAAAAAATTTTTTAGCTACGATGACATCCCAAAATTTTCCATTTTTCCCATGTTCTTTTTGGGATTCAAAATTTGTCGTCTTTTTCGGTTTTTTAAATGAGAACTTGTAAAAGCCAATGTATTTAATTTGCATTTTATGCAAAAAAATCTGATATAAAAAACATTTTTTTGTTTGCAATTGAAAATTTTTAAACGATTTTAAATATTGTTTTTCTTTTAACAGAAGATACAAAGGTATCAGAGTTTCCCATATATTTACAACATATACAAATGTTTGAAACCCCACCAAAAATTTCCTTGGACAAAAGCCAAATTTTTTTCTTTTTTGTTTTGGTCAAAAAGAAAAAGATTGGGAAAAGATGGATCCCCAAAAGTAGGACCTCGTTTGGATACAAAATTTAAAAACCATCTCTGAGTAAAAGTAGACAAATTTTTGGGGCCTAAAGGGGAATGGGGAATGTTTTTTTTGGGTAAATTTAAAAAGATTTTATTATTTTTCGGGAAAACTTTCGTAGAGAAAGGGATTTTTCACAATTTTTTTTTGTGTTTTTAAGGGTTTTTTTAAATTTTTTTTTGATATTTTTTCTACTTTATTTTTGCTATGTCAGTATCTCATTTCAAAATCCTCGTTCTTTCAATCGTAACGGGGATTTTTTTTTTTCCCCTTTATTTAGGGAAATTTTCTGCAGTAGTAAATATTTTTTTTAGGGTTTTAAAATTTTTCCCCTAAATGGGGGGGGGGATGTTTTTTTAAAGACATTGGTGGATGACATGAAGTTCCCCCCCCAAAGCAAGAATTCAAAAGCTGAAAGGGTTTCGATAGGGTACAAAGTAACAGTTTGATGATAGAAATTGTTAAACGTTATATCTATGGGAAATCAATTAAATTTTGAAAATTTAAATTTTTGTGTAAAATGCAAGTTTTATAGAATTCTTGTTTAATAAATTTAACAAATTTTTGATAACTTGTACCTACCTTCCCCTATCAGGAAAAAGGTCTCCCAAAAAAACGCCCATACCACCTGATATTTGGGGAAAAAAAAAGGAATATCATCATGAAAAAGTATTGGCCCTTTTCCCCAAACACATATGGGTTTTTACTAAGAGGGCCCAAAATTTCGCCCCCCTAGAGGGGAACCCGTTTTTCCTGTAAATAAAAAATATTATTTAAACAAGAAAAAATTTTTGCTGTAAAAAGGAACGTGTGGCAATAATCCAAAAATTTTTTTTAAACCGGGGGCGGGATAATGACAATTTGTGATTCCCAAAAAAAAAATTTAGGGGATGTAAAAAAATTCATGAAACAAGACGGATAAAGACTTTTAACTTTACAAGAAACCAACAAGCAAGGATTCCAGATTGGGTTTTTCTAGGGTCCAAAGGTTTTGGGGATAACTTTTAGATAGCCGGGTATTAAAAGGGGACAAGTGGTTGGAGATACGAGGGCCACCCAAGCCCCTAACTGTTCAGTTAAAAAACCCTATTTCCTGCTTCAATAGGGCGCAGGGGAGGGGGGAAAAAAATTTTTTTTGTATTTTTGGTACAAATATACACAATGGGTAATGAAAAAAATTTAACAAAGGCTCTCCCCCAATTTTGCTGGATAGCTTCCCCAAATTGGGCCCCACAGCAATTTCTTTTTTTAAAGGGTAATTTTTAAAAACCGATGTAGGGCCTTTTTCAAGAACACGATAGGGGGTTTGTTCATTTAGCATTTCCTAGGTTAATTTTTATATAATACCAGAGTCCAGTATGAGTGATGGGCCCACCCTTATAAGCTTTTTAATAGTAATTTGTTTTTTCTCATTTTGCTAACAAATGTAGCAGCTTATCACTTTCTTAGTAATGTAAGATCAATATGCAAATTATTACTTTTCTTGTTGATATTTGTTGATTGAGTAGGGTGAGGTCATGTTCTACTGATTCATGAAAGTTTATCCACAAACCCCATTGGTCATTTACTTAACGTGGGTAAACAGAGGGATTAGGAACATGAAATCGCTTTGTCTTGTATGTCCACAATGTCCAATCTGTTTCAGTGTGTAAGGTCTGTATGTGTTAGAGTAATGGGCTTGCATTTCTTCAAAAAGTTATGTACGTAGAGTCCATAGTTGTTAGCAGATTCTCTTGACTTAGTTTTCATTTTTTTTCTTTTGAGACAGAATGTGTTATTTATAAACAGTGAGATTTCTTATGAACTTAATTGACATCAAGGAGAGTGTTGTAAATATCAAATGTATTCGATGGAACCGATGCTAGGCCTTTGCTAGGAGCGAAGTTTTCTGATTCACGACCTAGAAGGGTAGCTGAGAGATTCAAAAAAGGCGACTAGTTTGTTCGACTTGTGGGCGCATTCTGAGCAAGAATGTATGGTGTGTTCTGTCGATGTTTGCGCCAGCTCTTCTGGTGTTGATTGCGCATACCTCACTAGTGTGGCTGGGTCGTCATCAATCTGTTTCTGGAGTACACTACTGTAAAACCTTCAGCCATGTGAATTCTATGCTGTTTGGCTTACTTCATGCTCATCCACAACAATGTCATTAATACACATACCAGTAGGGGTATACATTAGAACTAAAAGAAATACTACTACTGCAGCAAATTCTAAATCAAGGAAATAAATGTACGTCACGATTGAAAAGAACGAGGATCTTATAGCACTGAGATTACTACTCGGACATTTCGCAAAAAAATAAAGGAGGAAAAAATATCACGTGAGCAACTATTATATTTCAAAGAAAAATAAAAAAACTACAACACAAACACAAATATGTGAAAAACTACCATTTCTCTTACGCATGTAGTCACAGCATATAATAAAATCGCTTTAATATCATCTTTAAAATCTACGTACCACCATGTCTCCATTGGACCACCAAAATTTGTCTATCTTTACCTCAAGAGCAATGGTTTTAATCTGTTTTGCTATACCAAACGAGGTCCTACTATTGGATCCATTTTAATTTCTCCAAGTCTTTTCTATTTCTCGACTAAACACATAAAACAGAAAAGAAAACCAATTGGCTCTTCTCGTCCATGGTAACCATAGGTGTGGTCACATTCCAACTTTGTTATCATGCTTGCCAAATATCATGCCCAAACTCTGATACCTTTGTAGTCTTCTGTTACCAAACGAAACAATATCAAATTCGTAACTATATCAATTGCATACATAAACATATGTTGTATATCAGATGGTTACATGCATAAAAATGCTTTTTACAATACATTGGATGTACACAAGTTTCTCATTTTAAAATCCCCATCAGGTAGACATATTTACTTGAAATCCCAAAGCCATGAGTGGAAATCTTGAGCAATGTCATCTGTAGCCTAAACATCTTCATAGAATAAAAACTGGCAGCGACACTACCCCACATGAAAGTGATTTGGTATTGAAAATGTATAAACAATCCTTCAGAGTCGGTGGCACAATTTAAATATTACGTTATTTGCCAGAGAGGCAATAGATTGGATATTTGTATTAGGTACTCGACAACCAGCGCGGCGACTATATGTAAGTACATCGCATTGCTATATCAATACTAACGTGACTTCTTTCTCTTTTATTTTTTTCGTTTTCCAATCATTATTGAATCATCTATTGTAAAAAAACATATTGATACGTATGCGCAATTCATAATGGTTAATCTCTTGCGGGACTACGGTACCTTTATAAGTGGGTTGGTCTTGGAGTGAACCATCGGCGCACAATGACTTAAGTCCATGCATTTACGTCTCGATAAAACGGACGTGCATACTGTGCACTGGTAGCTTGTTTACAAACTCTCTACCCTGTATTATCTAACATTTTTTTAACTGGTATATTCAAATAAAAAAAATTTTTTAAAAAGTAAACTAAAGCTAGCGGGCAGATCATCTGCTTAATGCTACTTCAATATGCAAGGCTTGTGTATAAATTTCTATTGCCTCTAGGTACACCACGGTGCACCTTTTCTTGGCATTATTTTTCCTCATTCTTTACTCAACGTGCTGGAGAACATTGTCTCTGTACTTTGTTTTCTGTCAAGTGCTCCATACTCCCATGTCCATCTGATAACACTTACTATCCTGTCAAGTTTTACTGTACCTCCCTTGTACATTCAGAGAATTTTTTTACCAGCGATTTTGTACATGCAAGTTTTTTAGTAGTTTAATTCTAGAAAAAACATTCTTTAAATAAGGATGGAATCCACCATGTCTTTGTATTCTTTTTTAATTTATTTAAATTGGGTTGTCTCAATACAGGGATTGCTAGCTATGTTAAAGATCTTGCAAAAACAAGTCATTTTGCAATACTGTGTCCATTAACAAGTGTCATTTACTATTCCTGTTTATGACAGCACCATCACCCTTGAGCCACTCTTGACAAATTGTGAAGAACAAATGTTGTTAGGTAACAAACACATTTTTTTTTTAAATAAATCTTGGGGACCTGTACTTATTATAAGCTTGATGTCACAGAAAAATGCCCCCAAAATTCAAACATGACAGCATTGGCCACTCCTCTTGAACAAATTGGACAAGAACAAATGTCTGTTGAAACCACCATTTGTTTATAATAGGACCTGTTAGTATATCTGCATTCACAGCAAATTGCCCCAAAAATTAAAAGCTAGAACCCCTTGTGCCACTTGGACAATTGTGAAGAACAATTGTCTGTTTGTAAAACAACATTTTCTTTTTTATCATAGGGACCTGTTACGTATACGCTGCATGTCACAGCAAAAATACCCCCAACAATTCAAAGCATGACCCTTGAGCTCATATTTGGCCAATTGTATGAAGAAAAAATGTCTTGTTCGAACAAAAAATATTTTAGAATAGGACCTGTTAGTATTGCATGCATTTCAAAGCAGCAATGAAACCAAAAAATTACTCAAATATAGACTTCTCTGCCACTGTTAAAAATTGTGGAGGGAGCGAAATGCCACTTAGAAGCCACCATTTCTGTTCCAAAGGACCATGCATTATTGCTTGTATTTCACAGACAACATGAACCCCAAAAAACATCTTATAAACTATGACTTCTCTCAGACCACTATCTAAAAATTGTGAGGGAGAAATGCCACTTAAAAGCCAATTTCTGTTCCAAATGTACCATGATTATTGCTGTATCTACACAGAAACATGACCTCCAAAAAATTATAAATATGACTTACTCAGCCCACTATTAACAATTGTGATGGAGGAAATGCCACTTAGAAAGCACTAATTTCTGTATCCAAAGGGACCATAATTATAGCTTGTATCTCACAAGCAACAGGACTCAAAACATTGACACTGCGAAAACTTCTTAAGATAAAGTGTGTAAATGGAATACAGTGTTGTCATGAAAACCATTGCTGTCTTTTACCATCTCCTCACAGCAAAACCCAGCAAAAATGTACTGTTGGGAAAGAGAATAAAATTGCAGTTACAGCAACTGATCATTTTAAAAAAGTTTTCAGGAGCCATTCTGTTTGAAGAGGAATCGTGAAGTAGCCAGAACTAATCGGTGGACTCTGCAATTGGGGCCACAACATCATCAGAGATAATGCCTGATTCATTTGATAGAAAAGTCAATCGATCACAATTATCTGTGGAAAAGACGGTGCGTTTGTCTGTAATGACTTCCATCCTCGTGTAGTGAAGGTGCCGCTCCAGATATGATGCTGGCTGATGGGCAGGACAACACCTACTAATGCTGTGGCGAGCGTAATGCTCGGGCCATTCGTCCATTTTGGATACCCAAAGTCTATTGGGTCCGGAACAATACAAAATCATCGGTGCTTGAGACGCAGATAGTCCGTGCACCATGATCTTAAGCTGGTCTCTGAGTGTTGTGACTGTAGTGCCATGCATATTGAATGTCAATTGGTGAGGTGGTAAATAATAGATTGACAGAGGTCACCTATTAGGCTTCTGTCACATTGCCTGCTGCTGCTGCTGCCGCCGCTCGGCTACTTGGCACTCTAATGCTGTCACTCGTCAGTCTGATGTAGTTCACCGTGAATTTGTAGAAACGTGATATCAGACGCAAACAAGTTGTCTCCAGTTGAAGTCAATCAAAAGCAAGGTCTCCTTTTCATGCATTTTACTCTCTATCTTGGGTGGGTGGAAGGGAAGTGCTGAGGTTTTGTTTCTGTAACCGGGGATCCAGGAGGGTGGCCACCCAGAAACTTGTTGTTCATTTTGATGGCCTTATTGCGAGGATCATGTTGGAGGAAATGGAGAAATCAAGCATCATGTGAGAGATGTGAGGCTTGATTTCCCATGCCACTGGTAGGGGCTCAAATACGTCCAAGCATAAGAGAAGAACATGAATGTGGAACTATTATTCTACTGAGCTAAACGCCAACCACCAAAATAGCGAATAGAGTAGGTAGTAACAAGAAACGAAGGACGAGGTGCTCACTATCGAGCGCAGGCATAGACCACGGACTCAACTGATGTTCGACCTATTGTTTAACGTGACCAAAACAAAACCGCTCACATAGATTACATGCAACTCCCTCAATGCTGCTTCACAAGCAGCGAGAGTAATATTTTGAATTCTAAAATGAAACCGAGAACATAAATCAATTGAATCGAGACGAACTAGAGTCATAAGAACAGTCAATACACGATGCATCGAAGCGACCACCTACTTAACAAAGTAAAAAAGTTTTCATCTATCAAAAAAAAGCTAGAGTTTGAATAACTACAATAACAACATACTATAGGCATCAATGACACCTAAATATTAACGGAGGGTGACGAAGCAAAACCGTAATGAACCAGAGAAGTCATAGACTGTAAAGAACTTAATTAGATACCTAGCAAACCTGCATTTCACACAAATTAAGAGCAAACACTTAGCAGTAGGCATAAACGAGAAAGAATTGCGTACCACTATAGTGTGCTCGCGACGTCAAAACTAGCACAAAGAACATGAAACTCAGAATAAGATCTCTTACCTCCTCTTTCCCCCCTCCACCCCCCTACCCCTACGCACTTACGACCAGCCCACTCCCCTCTTCCCTGCTCTATTTACTCCCAAACCTACTCTAGCAAACTGATTCTTCCTTCATTTCTACCTCCGCCTCTCAAATTTCACGCCATAACACTCTTTCCAAGGCAGGGACGTCGGTAACGTCACGGTGTATAGGAAATACTCCTCCCTCCTCCTCCGCTTCCTCAGGCAACAAGCGTTTAAACACAGCCCTGACTTAGCCTGAGATGATGCACTCCTGAGAGCCTGATGCGCCAACCTTGCACTAGCTCTGGACCCCGAACCACTGCATAAATGAAAGACGATAGACAAAATTGTGAAATGTTGGGCATTGTGGGTTCTTGACGGAGATGTGGAAAGGCTCGTGGTCCGCTCTGTGTCCTGTCCTCCTTCCCCCCGTCGCTGGAGGGACCTGTTGTTTCAGAGTGTCCAATGATCGTTACCAGCCAAACTAAGATCACCACAATTTGCTCATGCTTGAACAAGGGGCATTTGTCCGCACTGACATTTGGTGGCTTACTTCAAAACTGGCAAGATGGTGCAGAGCTCTTTCATCTGCCTCCACCCTTCGGTCGGCTCAAACACCCTGAGGTCCTCAACCGCTGCCTTGTAGGCCATGGTGTCACTTGTATCTCGCCGTATGGCATTAGCGCTGCTGCCACATAATCGCTGGAGCATGTGGAGGGTGGATTCCAGCGTGTTGCCACATGTCAAACAATGAGAGGTTTGAACGGGGACGGCCGAGCTGCTCGCTGCAACCTAGCCAGGCGCCCGGACGAAGCAGCGTGCGAAACAGCGGAAGTCGCAAACTTAGACTATCGAGCCTTCCTCAGCAGGCAGGCCCAGAACCCCCACGGGTAGGCTCTCTTAGAATAAATTTCTGGACTCAGACAAGGTTCTTGACATGTGCGCCTAGGTGCGAAAGGCGCATGTCTCACAGCCTTACCGATTCTTCCCCCCCCCTCAAGGTAGCGGCCAAGCAGTATTTCGCCGTTGTCTCGACACACAACCTTGCCCTGGCCCACAAGGTTCTTGTCACCAGCCAGTAGCCTCGAGTCTCATTGTGGAGAGCCGTCCACAGGACTCTTACATGTGTGTGGTCGGTTCACAACGGAAGATTAATTTCAACACGGCCTGGTTTCTATGGGCACGTGATGCCACCAGAGGACCTTGGGGGAAAGAACACCTGCACCATACCTTTGGTTTTGGGAAGAGCCGATGCGCCGTGCCTGAGCGCCCACACGTCACCCAGAGGAATCCACCCAGCTCACCAGGAGCTGTCACAGAGATCTAGCGGCCTCTGGCCGTGCTTCCATTGGCCATGTGTCGTGTGGTCAGATGGACTTTCCGGCCACAGATGCAGACAACGCGCTCTTCTTTTGAAATTTTTAGATGAGGGTGGGGGGGGAAAAAAAAACCCGGGGTTGGCTGGCCAGGGGCAGGGACGGCTTTTCTGGACAAGAAATGGCTGTAAGACATCTGGTACTTGGGGAGCAGGCAAAGGGCAATGACGTGGCGGAACCCCATCTGTGGTCACACCAGACGGAAAGGCAACATTTCCCAAGGCAAAAGCATGGCACATGCCGACATGCTGCTTTGGCTTTGGGAGGTTTGGGTTTAAAAAAAGTGTTTCTTCTGCTCCTCCAGAACCTGGAAGATAAGAAGGATGGCTGCGCTACGACTGGCCAGCTTGTACGGCGTGCAGGGTAGTCAAACTGGCGGGAAGCGAGAAGGGTAGATTGGGTTCTCTGATTGCTGCTGGTGGCTACATGGGCGTCGGTGGAGGCTGAAGCGGCAGGTTGATCGCCCTCGATCATGACTCTGAGAGACATGGGCAGATGAGGAAGCTAGGTCCTCGTTGGCTGGAGGAGGAGGAGGAGGCGAAGACAAGAGGGTGTGACAGACGGTTGGTAGGCCCGGCCGTCGGTCTGGCCTTTTTTGGGCAAGTGTTGCCTCCATTTAAACTCATGCATACAAGCTGCATTGACTAGAATGTTGGTCGGTGGGTAAACACCTGAAGGTTCTTGCCTCTACTTATGCGTTTATGGCAAAAGGGGCTGGCCATATGACTTCACTGGGTGAATCAGAGGCTTGCTCAAAGAAAGCCCAGGCTGAAGGTCCTGGGACCTTTTTGACGGCGATAAACCGAGGAAGCTGGGTTTCCGCTGACCCGTGGCTGGCGGCAATTCATATCAGCAGGACTTGTGCGACCGCCCTATCCCCTTTTTGAGGCGGAACCTAATGACACTACTCATCGTCTTCATCCGTCCAAGTGTGATTGAAGCACTCGCAAGCAAATTCTGCTGAAAAGACCACGTGGTGATCCGCAATGTCGACGTCATTTCATCATCAACACAGGGGATGATCTTCGTCCGTCCTGACATTCTGCAATCCTCAGGAGCTGCGGGCTAGACAAGCAAGTAGGGACTGCAAGGCGTTGCCGAACGCCGGGAGGGAATTTGCGTTTGACGGCTTCCTTCTCCTCCTACTGATGGGCATCAGTAACAGGGCGTTAGCAGCAGAGAAAAATCATCCTAGTTGGCCTCTGATCTTTTAACATGCCTTCTGACCCCAACCGCATTTTGTCATCCAAAGAGGTCTTCAGTAATGGATTATCCTCAGCTGGTGGGTACATCGAGTTGACATTTGGGGCTGCTTCTTGTGGACGGATGGCTGTTGATGCTGACTGATGACACTTTCGTGGCGCTGGCTGGGAGGACGAGGAGGTAAGACTGATGGATTGCTAGGTTGCATTAACCACTGAAGAACAGATTGCACAACGCATGTTCGTGATGAGATTTACAAGGGCCCTGACCCAGTGCATGACATAGGCCTGACGGTCCTGCAACTGACGATCCGCTGGCATGCGTGTTGTAGCCAGCACTGGAAGGAGCACCTCTCTCTCGTACCTCTACCTTCCATAGTCTACCCCCTCTTTGGCTCGCATACACCTGAATTAGCTCATGTCTAGAAATATAAAATTTGAGAAAGGTATGGAGAGTCTCTGGAAAATCTCTTATTAAAAGACGGCAAATCACAGCTATTTCTCAAATTCCTCGTAATCAAAACAAATTGCTGGATTCAAATTTAAACTGCAATGTAGTTCTTTCAAACAAGCTTGACTGACCTAAATGTGAAAAAAACACCTGCTGAAATGTATACGGATAATAATATGGTATTTTTTGGCCACCTATCAATTCAACCTGTGGTAGACTACTAAATTGTGTATTCAAATTTAACTGCAAGTAGATCTATCAACAAAGCTTGACTGACCAAAAGTGAAAAAAACACCTGATTGAAATGTATACGGATATTAAAAGTAATTTTTGCAACCTATACCAGTACACCTGTGGTGACTACAAGTTGCTGGATTCAAATTTAAACTGCAAAAGTATGTATCTATCAACAAAGCGTTGACTGACCCAAAATGAAAAAAAAACACCTGTCTGAAATGTATACGATATTAAAAGTATCTATTCGTGGCACCTATCAGTACACCTGTGGTGACTACAATGTTGATGGATTCAAAAAATTTAACTGCAAAGTAGATCTATCACAAAGCTTGACTGACCAAAGTGAAAAATAAAACAATATCTGAAATGTATATGATAATAAAAAGGTATTCTTTGCACCTATCAATTCAACTGTGGTGACTACTAAATTGCTAGTATTCAAATTTAAACTAAAAAGTGCTCTATGAACCAAAGCTTGACTGACCAAAAGTGAATAAAACACCTGTCTGTATGTACTACGGGATAATAAATGGTATTTTTGGCACCTATCATTATACTGTGGTGACTACTAAATGCTGTATTCAAATTTAACTACAAAGTAGCGCTAGAACAATAGCATGATGACTCCAAAAGTGAAAAAAACACTGTCTGAAATGTCATACGGATAATAAAATGAATTTATTTGCAACTATCAATTCACCTGAGGTAACTACTAACATGCTGTATTCAAATTTAACTACAAAATAGCTCTTATGAACAAGCTTGACTGACCAATAAAAGAAAAATGTGAAAAAAACACCTGTCTGAAATGTATTACGGGATAATTTAGGTATTTTTTGGCACCTATCAAATTCACCTGTGGTGACTACTAAATTGTGCTATTCAAAGATTTAACTGCAAGTAGACTATCAACAAGCTTGATGAAACGTGAAAAAAAACCACCTGTCTGGAAATGTATACAGTATTAAAAAGGTATTTTTGGCAACCTATCAGTACACCGTGTGACTACAAGTTGCTGGATTCAAATTTAACTGCAGGGGCTCTATCAACACACGCTGGCCCTGCGCCAAGTGATAAAACACGGTTTCTGAAATGGTAATTGATAATAAAAGGTATTTTTGGCACTCATCTCAACCTGTCGGTGAATACAACGTTGCTGCGGATTCAAAAAAAATTTAAAACTGCACAAAGTAGATTTTCACACAAAGGCTTGACTGTACCAAAGTGAAAATAACACGTATCTGAAATGCTAATCGGATATTAAAAGGTTATTTATTGGCACCTTTCAATTCACCTGTGGTGGACTACAAAATTGCTGTTTCAACATTTAACTGCCAAAGTAGCTTATCAAAACAAGCTGTTACAAACTGTGCCAAAGTGTTAAAAAATTTGTATTGAAATGTATTCGGATAACTAAAAGGTATTTTTTGCCACCTTTAATTACCTGTGGTGTACTACAAAATTGCTTGTATTCACATTTAAGTGCAAGGTGCCTCAATGAACAAGATGTATGTGCGCCAAAGTGAAGAAAAGAACACGTATATGAAATGTATTCGGATAATAAAAGGTATTTTTGGCACCTTTCAATTACACCTGTGGCGACTACAAAATTAGTGTATTCACATTTAAGTGCAAGGTGCCTCAATGACAAAACGCTGGTAGTCGCTCGCATAATGTGAAAAAAACACGTATCTGACAATTTATTCGGATATTAAAAGGTATCTTTGGCACCTTTCAATTTTCCACCTGTGGTGGATACAAAATTGCCTGTATTTCACATTTAACTGCAAAGTAGCTCTATCAACAAGCTGTATGCGCCAAGTTAAAAAAACAAATAATTCTGAAATGTATTTCGGATTAATGAAAGGTAATCTTTAGTGCACTATTCAACTCTGTGCTGACTACCAAATTGCTGGATTTATTTTAACTGCAAGGTGGCTATATTCAATCAAAGTCCGGAATGGGCAAAAATTGAAAAAGAAACCTTTCTTGAAATGTATACTGATTATAAAAGTGGAGTTTTGCACCTAACTCAAAGATACCTGCCGTTTACTAGAAAAGATGTGTATCCATAATATAAGTTCAGGACTGGCCCTATATCCTGGAAAATATATTTCAATAGAAAAATGTTAATAAATAATGTCTATTGGCAATGTCTTACCCCTAAGTCTTGGTGAAACTTTATCCAGTATTCTTTATAGAGCTTGTCTGTGTTCGCCCGCGGGGGCAACAGCCTCGCGCCCCTCCCCCGAAGCCCCGGGCGGACCTGCCCCCCCCCCCCCCCCACTCTCGCCCCCCCCCGGCCACCGCTCACCCCGTCGCCCCACCCCCGCCCCCGCAGCCGGAAGGCTCTCCCCCGCCAGAAGTCGCCACCCCCTCCCCGCCCCCACCCTCCAACCTCCCCCCTCCGCTACCCCTATACTTACAGCGGATAGATGCTCGCCTTTAAAATTCTTACCTAAACTACTTAAATCTTCAAACTCTCTGATCTAAACTATGTTGAAGGGATCACAGCTAAAACAGTGTAGAGCTTTCTCTGTGAAGAAATAGAAATAATTTTCCTGAGGTTGTTTGCTGAGCTTGTTAGGACAAAGAGGCAGAGCGCACCGTGGTCCCTATGCTCTGAGACGATGAAAGACACATGATCATGAACAGGAAGGGCTGTTCTATGTAAACGAAGGTCATGTGATTTTTCCAGCCACAATCGCAACCATACACATCCAGTCGCTGACGTCGCACCACTCATCTCACCCTGCACTCTATTCTGTAAGATGATTTGCTGGCCGCCAAAAGGACAGGAAAAGCCAAAATGGCGCGATATAAATATTAATAGATTATGCACAGATTTTAACCTAAATTATGCATGATCTAAAAAATCCGATCAACGTAAATACCGTGCCGATTTCAACTTTGTCGATAATAATCGCTCAACACTAGTCAACAGTTCAGTCAGATGTTACTTCAAAATCTGTTACAAAGTATTTTAATGTTTACATACAAAGTACTTTAGTCTTTGTAGTCTTTTGGGTCAATGTGTTGTTTATAGTATGGTGCTTTTTTGGCATGTTAAAATGTTGTCCAAAATCCGACGGCATTTTAACATTGCTGTACCCTGGTTCTTGCCGTGGAGTTGCTAAAAAAACCACGGTCAGGTTTCGGATTTCCCTCTGGCACTGTACATTGACTATACAGTAATCTGACATGAATCCAGTGGAAGATAGTGCATGTTTTAAAATCCGCCGGAATCTGGCGGATTTCAAAACCTGCCGTAAAAAATCTATGCTCTGTACACAGCGCGGATTTGTCTCGTGTGTCTAATGTGGTGGCATTTGGTAGTACAGTCTGACCAAAAACAGTGCGCTTGTTATTAGGGATTTGTGAGTCGGGGCAGTTATATGAGTAGGACATGTAATGTGTTCGTGTGGGAGTAGCGCTGAGATGAGAGGAGAGATTGTCGGAGGACGCGTGGAGTGTGGGTAGATAAGGACATCGCACTCGCTCTCTCATATAAGCTAGCCCATTGTGTGGTTGTGCTTACACCTCTCGTCTCTCTCTCTCTCCCCCAATACGTGAAAATATTTTTTTCAAAAATGTATGTAAAGAAGCCCAAATATAATTAGCCTTGTGTGAGTAGATAGGATGCCTAATAAAGTTTAAGGGGGAGAGTAGTGAGAGATGATAGATGGAGTGGCGTTGGGATGTCGCTAGTTACACTAGTATTGGGGTAGAGATGGAGTGGGGCGCCGGAGTATAGGAGAGTGTGGGGGGTCGCTGCTGTGGGGGTTAGGTGGGTGGGTTTGGTGGACGCTCGCGTTATGGACCTCGACAGGAGTTAGTAGAGACTCGGGTGCGGGAGGGAGGCGTCGCGCGCGGTTTGAGGGGCTGCGTAGGGTGAGGGCGCGGAAGATAACAGTAAACTGGTACATTCGACACTCAACCACAGTATGTTGAGTAACCATCAGTGTGAGTGCCTGTTTTTTTCCCATAAGAATTAAGACATGTGGATTAAATTGCTTCCGACAACCCCTAATACCATCCGGCTGATCGTTAGCGCTTTGTTTACTCCTCTTATACTTATTTTGCTACATCTAGCTGCATTTTTGGCCTCTTTATTTTTCAGTATTGGTGATATGTATGACTTTGCTATTCTACAATGAATGGCAAAGTTAGGCATATCTATGCTTCTCTCATACTTGGAAATAAATTATTTTTTAAATTCAATTGTTGTTCTTACTGTTTTCTTCTTTCTTTCACTTTCAGCATTGGAAAGTTTCTTGCATGCCTTGATGACCGTATGGTATGCACACTACTACATGTCTGTACTGCACACGTATAAAAACACACAAGATCCCAAAGACAGCACCAAGACAGACCTTTATTGCTATATATCGTCATGCAAAGTAATGCTTTCCCCTTTGTTTCACCTGGAAGCATTAAGGCTATGCATGGCATCTCATACAGGTTTTAACTCAAAGGTTAGGGCATGTCCCCACGGCACGGGTTTGTGGCCGGTTTTTCAGATGGTTTGCGGTTTACAGAAAACCTCTATCTGAAAAATTGCATCAAACTAATACGCTGGGCCGCTGTGGAAAACCCCGTGCAGGCGGTCCCCACTGCAACGGGTTTCCGCCGGAGCGTTTTCAACTGTCCGGGCCGCAAGGAATAAACATTGAACATGTTTCATTCTTCACGTCGGTTTTTGGACGGAATCATGTACTATCAATGGGACAGGGAGAGGGCTTTTCTTCACTCAATCGCGGAGTGCGAAAACAGAGCATAAAACTGAGAGCAAGAATTACCGGTCGGATATACGGACGGTATTTTGTCCTCACCCCCTGCAGTGGGATGGAGCACTTAAGGCCGAAATCGAAAATTCTCTCAAAAATTATGGTTGAGGTCTATATAATATTTAAGCATAGAGCAGTTTGTGTGACTAAGTACCACTCCACTATGTAGGCGTGCTTGAATAATAATAATACACATTGGTGTCATGATAATTGGTGTCATGATGTAATTTTAGCCTAGGGTCGGGGCAGAGTACTGAAGACCTCCAAGAGATAGGGCCTATGTGATGAGCTACTCACTATACAGAATAAAGATACCATAACTGAAAAATTATATATAACACCAACCTTGATTGGATTGCTCATTTCCAGTGAATGAAGTAAATGTTTGATTAACTTTTAAAGGATTTTTATAGGATTATATGTTATTCCTTAACAGAGCACAACTGTATGACCAAAAATGTAGATAGGAAATGAAACTGATCCTATTATTAGAAGACAAGGCTCCTCCTTCCCCTCCCATCATATAACAGTTTACTGCTCCTTCCCTCATACAGATACTTTCTTCACCAATCTCTCTGGGAAGACTCCTAGGTCTACAATTCCAGAATCATGGAAACTAGTAACTATGGAACAGACCTCAATGCTCCCCCCCAATATAATTCCAGACCCTGAGAACAAAGTAAGGAACAAATAGAATTTCGAAATTGCTCCGGCCAGTCTGTGCAATCCACTGTGGTGACAATCACGCCTGAGGGCCCCCCTATACGGGATCACATCATCTGGTCATTTTTCAATACCATGTACTTGAATTTCTGCTGTCTGGGACTAATTGCCTATGTTTTCTCTGTCAAGGTAAGGCTATGCTACTGATCTGTAAAGAACGTATCTAAAATTGTTCCATCCTCTATGTTTTTCATCCTTTTTCCCTGTTCATTAGAAATGGCTTTTTTGTATTTTATTCTTCTGTATGCCCTTTATGCAGATGTAGAGCATTGTGTGGCTGTATCTCAACCCCCACACTCTATTTAGTCTTTCTGTAAGCGTTTTATAGGCAATCACATTATATGAAATCTAAAATTTATCAAAAGCATTATTTTTCACAAAATAATTTGATCTCAGTGACTCGAAAAGGGACATTGCTGAAACCCTTGCAGCCAAACTACTTGCTTTATTCATCTATGGTTGTTTTCATTCTTTTCAGATATTTAACTCAAATTGAAGGGTCCACCTATGAGGACATTCATATCAAGCATGGGGGTTATAAATTAGGGGCAGGAATCTATTAAATAGGGAAGGAAGCTGAGAAAAACTTGTTAAACTTCTTACTTTAGTCAACTGAATCTGTTCTACTGAGATCTGGAGAGGCTGTATACAGACAAAGTAGTATCATGACTGAGTTGTATAGGATCCGATGTTCCTGTTTAAGAAAAAAATAGTCAAAGACATTGCATTCCATTTACAGAAACGGTTTTGATGGTCAAGCCCTGCTCCTTGTTTATGAGCACTGAACTCTCCCCTCCCTCCATACGGTTGTTCTCACTAGTTGCCTGGAAACTCCTATAGAGCTGACAAGGACACTAATTCCCTGGGGAGGAGGGGATGAAGGTCTGCAGAGGCTTAGAAATTCCATGAACAGGATCTCTTTTATTAAAATTTTAGATGAAAGTACAAACCTACTTACATGAGACCTGAAAATTTACAATCTTATGTACATGCCTACTTACAACCACTTTACTTTTACAATACTAACTGGTCCAGTTCCTTGTACCCTTATGGTATGTTCACACGGCTTATTTTGGGGCGCATTTCTCTGCGTATTTTGCGGCGTACTGCGCTCTAATATGAGCGAAATGTGCCCCAATCATTACGGTAATCCATAGTTCTCATAGAGAACTATGGATTACGCCTCCTCTCCCTGGACGTACAATACGATCGTATTGCACGCGCAGGGAGATAATTGACATATCTTATAGTAATGACAGTCTATGAGGACGGCGGGCTGAAGGCCCTCCCACGCCGCGGGAGTATGCGCCGATCAGCATGACTCCCCGAACACCTGGCGTAATTGCGGGGCGTACTGTACGCTCCGCAATTAAGCCGTGTGAACATACCTTAACTCTTCCAAACATTAAACATTCATTCTCTACCCTGTTCGTTGTTCCACATTGAACTTTCCATTCATGCCACTTTTTTTTCCTCGTCCCCTACTGGCCCACCCTTCTCTAATTGTTTATATACACCTATTTACATATATACATGTATACATATTTAGATATTTACACACTTTCTGACTCACTTAAAGGGGTTGTCTCACTACAAGGATTCCTCCTACCTCAGTCCTGTTTTCTCAGTCTCATTTTTGAATTGAGGGGGTGTTTACTAGCTTCTACTAGGCTGCAGTAACATGCTGCTGAGGACACCGAGTCTGTAGCTATAGCGACCAGCGCTGACAGCCTATCAGGAGAGATAGAACAGGTCTGTAGCTATGGCGATGTGCGGAGCTGATGCAGCCCATACAAGAGGGGATATTTAGAAATAGGTAGGACACTGTTAATGGACATATATTGCAAAGTGACTTGTTTTTGCAAGATCTTTAACATAAAAAACAATCCTTGTAGTGAGACAAACCCTTTAAGCCCCCATTTAAAACCCACCCAAGTCCCGATCCCACATGTTTCCATGTCCAGTTCCATAGTCATTCATGGTGGGATCGATTTTGCTCTTCCCTCCCAACCTATCTATCTTGACCACATTACTTTTCCATGAACAGGAAATGGCCTGTGATAATCTGGAGCTGTGACATCAGACCGAAATTTGATTTATGCTCTAATAGTATTCTGCTGAAAAACATCCAGCTTGATATTTGCCCAATGAACCTTTTAAGTTTTTCTAATCTTTTTTTTTTTTTTTTTCACAGTCCAGAGACCGAAAGTTGCATGGGGATAAGAATGGTGCCCAGAGCTATGGTTCCACTGCCCGCTCTCTAAACATTGCCGCCACTTTGCTGTCCATTCTGTTTCTTGTTATCATAATTTTAATCTTCATTACACAAGTTAAACATGTAGCTGTGAATTTCCGACTACACGGCTAAATGGATAATATTATGTATGAGAAGTGATGCAATGTGTTCCAAAAATGATTGACACCTGCTTTGCCTTTAACCTTTTCTTATGCTTTTCTTGTTGTAACTTGATACAAAGGCAAAAGTGTTTTTACCACTTCAAGTTCACACTTACCTTTATTTTTTTCCTACAAATTGGATGTAGGTTTTTATCCTGGAACTTAAAACCTGAGGGTGGAACAGCACTGTATTTTATAGAGTGGTCCACTCTACTCTATTAAAGGGGTTTTGCCACGATCTCATTTCATACCTTCTGCATCCAGCTCTTCAGCTCTGTGTGCTCAGAAGGAGGCGTGTGTGATTTGTTTGAATTGCATATCATGTGACCCAGCAGGATGACATCACCATGCCTTTCCTCTCTTTAGTCAAATAAAGGTCTGTTTATGTATAAAGCTGTGAGTAGCTGAGAGGTAAAGTTTTTACCTCACAGCACAAGGGTCCTAGGTTCCAACCCCTGCAGGAACCAAACCTGTGGATTGTTTTTTTCTCTTTATCAATGCACAAATCTCATTGAGGTTTCTTTTTTATTTATTTGCACTGTTTGACTAATTACTAAGGAATTCAGAGGACAGCAGTAGAATGACAGCACCTGGGGTTTGGACACTTAGTAGATGCCTGAGAGAAGAGGTGATGTCTGAGCGTGTGCGACCAGGACTGAGGAGCTCTCAGCCCTGGTTGTATCCCCTGGAGATGAGCTGTAAACAATGGATCACTAAAGGAGCAGCTAAAACAAAAACGGTCCAGAATTTTTAATAGTGATGAATGGTGAAAATGTTTATTAATTAGTTTGCAAGTTTCCCACATCACTTTTACTTTGTGGCAAAACCCCTTTAATGCTACTTCCATTAAAGGGGTTTCCCAACTCCCATAAAATCTTACAACTAGCCCCAACTAAATGTACACTGCTGATCCAGAATTGATACTCTGACAGTCGGACAAGTCTAGGTATTCTACTGAGAGGCACATGACCACTTCAGCCAATCAATCGCTCCATTGGTGACATGCCATTCCATTGATATTACCACTCAGAAAGGTGCATGGGAAGTGATGTCAATGGAATATCACATGACTGCTGTGGCTATTGATTGGCTACAGAGGTCATGTGCCACGGAAATTGTTTGTCATCTTAGACTCTGGATTCAAGTACCCAACACAAACACTACCAATGTACTCTACTTTAAACACGATATTAAGGGTGTAGAGACTGGAATGACATTACGACCTGGGTATCCATATCCTTATCAAACTAAATACAGGTTAACACTGGAAGAGTATCTAGACTACTTTATTACTTACATGTAAAATAAAAACCTCTGTATACCCTCACTGATGCTCAAAAGTGGGACAATCGCCCCAATAGGGCGCCCACGCCGAACCTAAAACCTGTCAGTAGTTAAATACAAAACACATACTAACCATGAAGGCACAAACAAAAGGCTGTGATAAAACCGTCCGGGTCCATTCGTTATAATCTTTGGACCCTCGTATATCCTCCTAAATGATCATCACTAAATCTAAGGAGTGAGGTTATTCCATGTCTACATTTTTTATAGTTTTTGATGATCGTGATTGCTACCATTCTTTGGAATTTTATTCTCTGATGAACCCTAATATCAAGGGGGGACACGCGTTGGAATATTTGTGCGTTCTAGAATTTTTCTGTGACGCACTATTAGTCTGGAATACTTGTGCGCTCTAGAGTTTTTCTGTGACGCACTATTAGTCTTTACCATTTTGGAACATCTATGTGTAGTCTATTATTTGTTGGTTTTTGATCACAGCACCTTTTTAGTTTGTGCACTTTCATGGTTATGTATGTGTTTTTTTGTATTTAGACATAGCTAGGGACAGGGTTAGTTTAGGTTCCGGCGTGGGGGCGCCCTTATTGAGGCGACTTTCCCCACTTTTTTGCAGGCAGTCTTAGTGATAGGGTATATCAGAGTTTTTTTTATTTTATCATTGTAAGTAAATAAAAGTTATGTCTTATATATCTCTATCCTAGGTGTTATACCTGTAGTTGTGTTTGTTGTTCAAGTACCCAACACCTTAAACAGGACCTTTGACATCTCCTTACATGTCTGTATTAGTAAACCCTTGTGTTCCCTGGGAAATAACAATTCCGGAACATCTTTTCTTAGAACTCTGTGTTGTGCTGTTCCTCTGTTATTCCTCCTAGAAATGTATGACTAAATCTGTCAGCTGGGTGTTTCCAGTTCAGTTTTCAAAAGGGTGTGTCCCTGTACATACTGACTCGGTCAGAATTGATTGGACAATCTCATATTGTGCAGGGACACGCCTCTAATTGGTAACACCCAGCTGACAGATTCAGTAATACATTTCCAGGAGGGTTAACAGAGGAACAGCACAGAGTTATAAGAGAAAATGCTCCACAATTGTTATTTCACTGGAAACTTAAGGATTTTCTAAAACAAATCTGTCAGGAACTGCAATGAATCCTTTTTAAGTCATTTATGGCTTTAAAATGCTTTTTTGCACATAATAGTGATATATTTTGGTGCACTCCTGACAACATCTAGTGCAGCCTAGCTCAACCTTCCTCTTTCCCTCTTGTGTCCTCCTCTTACTCCCACAGCACTATGAAGTGACTAATTATCTTAACTTATATTAATTACACATTACTTATATATGCATAGACAAGGGTTAGTGTATTCTTGTATTATAAAATGTCACATTTACCTTCAGCAAGCACGTCTCGCTCAGAACCACCTATAGATACAGGTCTACTGTGCCTTGGGTTTATATTTTTATGTTTAACATTATGCAATATGTATCGTATGTTACTTCATAACATTATTAGTTGTATGAAAGATTAAACCAGTTTTACATGTACAGTAATCATCTGTTTTTATAACTTGATTTAAAGAGGTTGGCTACTTTATAAAGTATTTACTTAATATGTATAGAATAGGGAATCACACAATTTTCTATTATACATGTATTAAAAATGATCCTGTACCTCTTATATACCAGTGCAGAAGGCCCCTATCTAGAAATAACAACTGGTTAAGCCCACATTTTTGCTCATACTAATGACAAAACAGTCATGTGACAACCACACAGGTCATGTGACCCTGGTATCCCGGTAACAGTAGTGTATGGAGGAGCAGAACTTCTCCAGTATTACCACCTCCAGCAACGCCTTATCATGTGACCACCACACAGGTCATGTGACCCCTGGTATCCAGGTAACAGTAGTGTTTTGTGGAGCAGAACTTCTCCAGTATCACTACCTCCAACACCATCTTATCATGTGACCACCACACAGGTCATGTGACCCCTGGTATCCAGGTAACAGTACATTATTGAGGAGCAGAACTTCTCCAGTATTACCACCTCCAGCAGCATCTTATCATGTGACCAATACACAGGTCATGTGACCCCTGGTGTCCAGGTGACAGTCGTGTATTGAGGAGCCAAACTACTCCAGTAGTCCTACCTCCAGCAGCGTCTTATCATGTAAGCACCACACAGGTCATGTGACCTCTGGTATCCTGGTAACAGTAGTGTATGGAGGAGCAGAACCTCTCCAGGATTACCACCTCCAGCAGCGTCTTATGTGACCTCCACACAGGTCATGTGACCCTGGTATCCAGGTAACAGTAGATTATTGAGGAGCAGAACTTCTACAGTATTATCACCTCCAGCAGAGTCTTATCATTTGACCACCACACAGGTCATGTGACCCCTGGTATCCAGGTGACAATTAGTGTATGGAGGAGCAGAACTTCTCCAGTATTACCACCTTCAGCAGAGTCTCATTATGTCTGTTACTGTCTGTGAAGTAGACACCACATCAGGTAGAGAGACAGCAGTTATACAAGTAACTACACACAGTGAGGAAGCTCCGGGAATAGCCATAATAATAATATTATTCCACCATTATTGCAATTCAGTTACTTAATCGAGTTCATGTTATCCTGCTACTAACTGAATGCCAGGACATCACATGACTGACGTCATGTTTAGTCCATACAGTTTCTCTATAGAAGCTATTACTATAGACAGGACTATAGTAGTGGGCTGTACCATTTTTTTTTTATTTCTAGATAGGGGGCCAACTGCCTTTCTATAAAAGAGGTACAGAAACATAATGGTAAATATATATTTATTAGAAAATTGAATGACTTCTTAGGATTTACATAATAAATAAAAACAATATACAGTGGACAACCCCTTTAAGAGGGAATTGGGAGGGAGTTTCTAATGTTGTAGTATAAAATAAGGAATGTATTAGGCCCTATTCAAATCATATTTTGACCTCCATAGGTGCTATCCGTTGGGATACCTTGAAAAAGTTATCCTAATGGATAAATATAGATAGATAGATAGATAGATAGATAGATAGATAGATAGATAGATAGATATAGATATGTAAAGGGCAAACATAGTCTCTTTTAGACTAGATTTGTTCTATTTTCCGAACTTATATGCAAACATACTTTTCTGTCCAGTAAACAGAGCAAATACATATAAAAAAAATAGAGCAAACATTCCAAAAAAAGACAATGGTTGCCCTATATATTTCCATAACCCTATTACGGCCACATTGCAATATCTGTCAAGATAACTTCATCAAGGTAACCCAACGGATGCCACCGATGTAGTCCATAAATGTGATACGAATGGAGCCTTGATAATGCCCTGATTTTGCGCATTATTATAACAGAATGTATATGTGTGTATTAACCCAAATGATCTGTATTTTATGCGACATGGTGATTCTTAAGTGTCTATACATGAAGAAGGAACAACATGTTACTGGTTTTATTGTATGTTGATTGTTTGCTTTGTAACTTTTTTCCTGTAAATGATGACCACTTGTTGAACGGCTGGTTTTTGCCCTTAAAGGGGTTCTCTCACCACAGGCTTTCGCAGACATGAGCTGTTTCTCTCTGTCACAGCTTCAAATCCAGGGGCAGGTCTCTCCTCTCAGTAGGCGGGTCTTCCCTCATTGAAGACTGGCATCAGCCCACCCCCACCCAGCTACCTCCTGAGTCAACATCATCATTCTGTGTGAGCAGTGGGAGAAAGAGGATATCACAGATCTGCAGACCTCTTGCACTGGTCAGTTCTCATGCCTGGAGAGCTGTCTCCTCACTCCCAGGCTCCAATTCTTGTAACCAGGACACCTGCATTGGTGTAAACAGTTATACATACAGCCTGAAATGATTAAATAAATGTGAGAAATGCACGCTGCTCCCCCCTCTGTTATCAGGCAGGAGATATAAGCCTGTGTTATATGGGTGGGGGGAGCATAGTGTATGAGGGTGTGTTATATGGGTGGGAGGAACAGAGTATAAAAGGCTGTGTTGTATGGGGGGAGAGTGAATCTTGCAGCTAGAGACTCAGTAATTGTCCAGATCCTTCACAAAGAGCTGTCACTGGGAGAGGAGCATAGAGAGCTCAGGCAGCCTTTATTACACAGACACAGCTAACACCCAGCACAGAAAGCTGAGAAGCCAGTTTCAGTTTCATTTTTACACAGCTCAAAGGGGAGTGCAGGTAGCCTATCACAACACAGGGGGTGTGTCCTGACAGGGATGAACTAAATATCAGGCAGCCAATCACAGCAGAGAGGCATGGCCCAACCCCAGGCTTCATATTTAGCTCTAGACAGTTACAGATTAGCTAATAGCTACTATACTAAATTATTTAAGTTATGTATAAACCAATTGCAAAAGTGCTTATTTTTACTGTCCCCATCATTACAGATATGATCTTTGTAGCGAGAAAACCCCTTTAATTGTTGACATGCTTTTTTGGTGTATTAAAATTAAAGGACGTTCATATTCAAACAATCAAAAGTGAGTAATGTTAAGTTACTGTAAAACAATGAATAAATATTGTCTTTAGTTTATACAGCCTTCCTAGGAGATCATTCTTACAAGATATGGGCAAAAACTGGCACATCTCAGAAAAATGTTCTAACATTGGAAAATTTCCTTGAGCACAAGACCTCATTTCTAAAAATTGTTAATGGTTACTCATACATGGACTAATTCTAAAACTTGCCATGCATCACAGACTTCAGACTCTCCCATGATAGTAGATGTAGGAAGGAGATGTATTTAGAATCCAATCCTTTTGTTCTCAGATAAGTTACTGACTTTCACCCTTCTCTTTTTGTACAATCTTATTTATTTATTGTTATCTCTATTAAAACACTTCATTAGAAAGTGAGGTAGGCACGACTGCAACAGATATATCTTTTTCCACTTACTCAATTTTGTGTTCACCTTCCATCAGGGACATCGCTAGGCAGTTTTATCCGGGGCTCATGCCGCTGCCGTGGGCCTGGAGCGCCGACAGTCTCCGCAGCTGTATGTGTGTCCGCTGGACACACATACAGCTGAGGGCTTCCGTGGAGCGGAGTTACCCGGCGAGCCGCACATTTGCCTGCGACTCACCGGACTGTCCCGGCACAGGCAGTGTGAGTACGTCGTCACGCTGCATGCGCCATGTGATGACGTCACTCCACCTGTGCCGCGAAGAAGACGGAGCCGAGCGGGAGCTACAGGGAGCGAGAGAAAGGTGAGTACTGATGTTTTTATTTTATGCATGCCATATTAACTGCCTATACTGGGGCCATATTAACTAGCCATACTGGGGCCATATATTAACTACCTATACTGGTGCCATATTACCTACCTATACTGGGGCCATATATTACCTACCTATACTGGGGCCATATACCTACCTATACTGGGGCCATATATTAACTACCTATACTGGGGCCATATTAACTACCTATACTGGGGCCATATATTAACTACCTATACTGGAGCCATATTAACTACCTATACTGGGGCCATATTAACTACCTATACTGGGGCCATATATTAACTACCTGTACTGGGGCCATATATTAACTACCTATACTGGGGAGGTTCGTAACTATTAATAAATATATACTGGGGCCATATTACCTATTAATATATAATGGGGACCATCTTACCTATCTATACTGGTGAGCCTATTAATAAATATACTGGGGCCATATTACCTACCTGTATTGGGGAGCCTATTGCCTATTAATAAATATATACTGGGGCCATATTACCTATTAATAAATATGCTGGGGCCATATTACCTACTTATATATACTGGGGGCCATATTACCTACCTAGCTATATACTGGGCCCTATTATCTATCTATCTATTCTGGGGGCCCTATTATCTATTTATATATACTGGGGGCCCTATTATCTATCTATCTATACTGGGGGACCCTATTTTCTATCTAAAAACTGAGGGACCCTATTATTTATACATCTACCTACTAGTGGACATATAACCTACATACCTACTGAGGAGACATATATACCTACCTTCTGAGAGGGGGGCTATAAACTTACCTAATGGGGGCTTATACAGAAATGATGGGTGACTTCCTCCCCACAGCAGCTCTTTTCATCATTCCCATAGAGATAGGTATGTATTTGCTGAAATGTGATTCTAAAACGTTTGTGTGGTAAATTCTGTAGAGAAAAGTCGTAGCCGGGAGAAGTCATCATGGTGGTCTAGGCCGAATGGAGAAGAGAAGGGAAAGTGAACAACTCCGATCAGTAAAGACGTCTCCTGTAAGTCACTAAATGTAACTGCAGTGTAATCACTTATATGTCTGAAGAGCGCCTACATACAACTAGTATCTACCACTATCTGGCCACTGTATGGCGTTAATATTTGTCTTCAGAGCCTGTGTACAACTGATGGTCACATGTGGGGGTTGCGTTTGGTCAGGGTCTGGCAGGATTATTTGATCCTTAAGTAGTAATAGTTTTGGGTCTTGGTTTTATAAGAGTTTTTTTAGTCGTCTGGTATATTTGTTCCATGTATCGGTGTATTATTTGGTGACTGTTATTTATAAGGTATTACACTGTCATACATAGGTGAGCGCTTTTGAAAAAGTAAATTTGTCAGGGCTGATTTTCATTGTACAGTGACTGCTGAGGTGATGGACAGTATCTGTGTGGAATATGCAGAAAATTAATGACAGGAACATAAGTTTTTTTCTCTGTAAAAATACATGCCGCAGTTCACAATGTAGCGTAAAAAATGCGGTGTGAACCCAGCCCTACTGAGCAAAACATAACACAGAGGGCCCAGGCCCCGGAAGTTTTGGGACCCTAGCAACACCCCTGCCTTCCAGTGAGGTTGGAGGCTCTTCAACATTCATAGGGTTAAACATTTTATCCAAGGTTATGGATTGTTTAGAGCACACAAGGGGCGAACTCATTAAAGTTTTAAGCTTTAGTAGTCAAAAGGCACAGTGGTTATAAAAATACAAAGAGAGACAAATAAGCTGACATACATACAAGCAATATAATTATAAAATACATACATGTACACTACTCACAAAAAGTTAGTCGATTCATTCTGAGCAGAAATGATGGCCGCCAATGATGCTGGAGACGTCAAGGAGAGCGCTATGCATCAGCCAGGTACCGTTGCCAGCCATCTAGCAGGCAGACCACACTGATGTAACCGGTTACGAATGATCTGACGTGACACTTGGTTGCCTCTCACCTTCTTTAAATGTGCCTGGAGTTGTGTGGCATTCATCATCTGATTCTGCAGGGCATTGTTTATAATGAAGCGCTCATCAGTGTGTGATGGAGCCGAAGGACGTCCACTTCTTTGCCTTTCTGTGACTCTTCCAGTCTCTCTGTTGCAACCTGCTGATGACATTCTGTAACAATCTAAGCTCAGTGTCCACTTCCTTGTAAGAGCATCCTGCTTGAAGCCTCGCAATGGCAAGGTACTGTTGATCAATTGTAAGGTGTTGTCTTGCTCTAATGATGTCAAAACGTGAACAGCATGATAAGGAGGACTGTTTAAATTCCAATTCAAATTGATCCACTAAATTTATTTATTCAGGGATCAAACACCTTTTGTGAATTTTAACATTAAGCTCCTTGTTAGAGATCAGCAAGTTGTGCAAAAAGTACTTAAACAATGAACACTTGGACATTCTAAGGTTATGAAGTTATTTAATTCATTTAAAAAATTTAGTAGTGTATATTCAGAGAGAGACACCTAAGAGTGCGTCCACATGGAAGTGACAAAATAACTGTCAGATTGTGTCTTAAGTATCTGGGCCAGTATTTTGTTGTCTTTTGAATCACTTTAGGGGACAGCCCTGCCCGCGGTTTGCAGATTCGCCCATCACCCTCAACCATTGAAATGCACAACTTCCGTCCGAAAGCCGGGCAGAAAATTGAACATGTTCTAAGTTTTTCAATCCCTCATTGAGCATTTTACTAAAGACATTGATCCAACACTGGTCCAACCTAGTCTAACCAGTCCAGAGAGGAAACCTGTAAAATGCAAAAACAGCTTTAGACAGAACAAAAATTTCTAGGGGCAGCATAAGAAAGGTACTCCAGTTAATAGGGGCCAAAATTTAAACAGGTAGTCCCCATAAATTAAATAGCCAAACAAATGCTATTAGATAGGTAGCCACTCCCCACTCAGTATCTAGGTAGAAAGACCACCTATTATGTGATAAGACTTTAGTAAGACCCAGTAGTTAAGGCCATAGCTAGGCAAGGCCCAAGGTACATACATAGCAAAAGCTCTAGGTAGGTTGTCAAGGCCCCCGGGGTCACGGGTATGTGGCACGAAAGGCCCCCATGTAATGGTAGCGGGGAAAGGGCCCCGGTGAGTAGGTTGGTAGTCAGACAGAGTCACAGGGAGCAAGGGGCTTCAGGTAGGTGGATAGGCAGGCAAGGCCCCAGGTAGATAGGCAGGGACCAAGATAGGTAGGTAGACAAGGTCCTAGGTAGATAGTTAACTGGGGAAAGGGCCAGTTTTTCCTGTAAAAGGGTTTTTCTCGTCGTATAGGTTAGAAGAAATGTCCATGTTTGTTTCTTTGGGTTTTCTTAATTTTTGAATGTGAAGTCTGAAAAACATTCATTTGGGGGTCCTGGGGATGGACAGGAAAAAGAAGGATTTTTTGTCCTAAAAATTTACATAGAAAAATGCCGGGTTTTGTGGGGCCCTTTAAAATCCTAAAGAGTCATAAGTGAAAAATTTTTCGAAAATTCCCAAACCCCAATTGATTTTTGGCAGAGTATGATTGTTTAGTTCTGTTTTATTTCTTCCCCCCAAAAAAGTCTTTTATTTTCAGATCCCCAATGAACTTTTGTCCCCCTTTATGGTAGAAAAGATAAAAAAGGGTTGTTTGACCCCAAAATTGAAGCCTTTTTGAGAACTTTTTTTGAGTGTCCCTCAAAAAAGTATTTGATAGATTTAAAATGTCAATGGGCCCTAGTGTCTTCATCTGTATTTTACTTGTCTTCCTTTTTTCATTTTTGCCACGTTTTTTGTTTTTGCCCCCCCACGTTTCCCCCTTTTTTGGTACCGATTTTTGATTATTGGGGCAATACTGGCATTACTAAGGGACCTGGGGATTTCATCGGAGCCCTTGCACGGATCCGATGTCGAGTCAAAAATCATTATTGTTTCCCTCCCATTGGCAGGTCTCCTATTTTGGCCTCTGGTGTTTTAATTAGATCTTGGAAATCATTGTGGCAATTTATTCCAATAAAAAGACTCCTTTTCATAGTCGGTAACATCCCGCTGGAATTTTTTTTTTCTTGTAGCCATAATCGCGTTTCCCAAAATGGAAAAAAAAAATGAAATTTTGTATCTTATTAGTTTTTTGATTTTTGTTATTTATTTCTTCAAATTTTTCGTAATGTAAAGGTTTTTTTTATGTGACCTATGTATTTGGGTTTACTTCGCCCCTTGGGGTACTGCAAAATATTAAAAATTGGTATTCTTTCCCTTCTTTTGGAAAATTGTTAATCACTCTTTGTTTTCTGTTAATTTTTTGTTGAATAGGTATTGTCTGATTTTGAAATTTTTTTTATTTAGTTTTGTTTTTTCCTTTTGTATGTGGCTTCTTGTGCCTGTTGCCGGGGCCCCCTCGTCGTGTTCAGCTTATCCCGGGTTTTCTTATGGGCTCCGTGTCCTGGTTGTATTTCCATGGTTTGGGGTTCGCTGAGATGTGGGGTCTGCGCATCCTTTTGTGCCGGGTAGTTTCGCATGGATTTCCATTTCGCCACCTCGGGGGGCCCCCCCGGGGCCAGTGGCGTCCCCGGGGGGTCTCCGTTTTTTTCGGGCTCT
>JAODAL010027746.1:0-54424 GCA_025379985.1 Phyllomedusa bahiana
GGCGTCTTTTCAGCCCGACATCTAGCGCAGCCCCATTCACAAGAGTTTTACATCGCATGTACGCCAGTATCAGGCGCATTACAGAGCGGCCACGGCACTTTGTAATGCGCCTGTTTACAGGGGGCATGTTGGAGGCGGGGCACACTACAACCGTATGAAGCTATAGATTTATAGCTTCAGTACGGCAACTCCAGATGTATTACTGCTGAAACAGGTAAACCACTTTCAAAGTCATTTGAAAGTGTCCATTTCTGCGCTTAAATGTGCCTGATTTGTGACCCGCAATAGACCGTGTTCATAGCTCAAGCGCATTCTACACTATTATTATACGCAGAAAAATTGGCGTCTAAGCGCCATTAATCATACCTGTCGCCCTTTGTGTGTAATTAAGAACTATGCCTGTTGAAATTGCTAATGGTCACTGAGTAACTTTTAAATTGCAACTACGTGCCTCCTGGACTTTTTTATGGCAATAATACTCTGTGTGTGTGTGGGGGGGGGGGGGAGTTACCATGATACCCTTCACTTTAGCATATGGCATATATTCACACTAGGGCACAAAATCGATAAAGATTTGCAATTTGATTTTTACAAATAAATTAACTTTTGTATACTAGAGAACTGTTGTACAGAGCTTGTTAATTTTTTCATTGGTGCATGAGCTTGTAAACATCTTTCATACATTGAAATATACACTGAGAAGCAAAAGGATAACAATGTTTTGAGCTTTTGACTTTAAGATTCTATATTTCACCATTCACTACAGCTTTGACCGTGAGACTCCTATCAATTAATAGACAATCATCTTGGCTATCTCATACATAAATTTGACTTGCAACTATTTAGCATATACTTAGCTATGCAGACTCTTATCATGTAATTGCATTGTTACTCTTTTGCTCCTGGTGGTGGAACAATCTTTTTTTTCTTGTATACTACAAATTACAAATTTTTCTCACAGTCCCTAATAGCTCAATGTGTTATTAGGTTGATTCCCAAATGAAAGATCACTGGTTCCAATCGAGGAACAGCCATGAAGATTTCCTAAGTAAAGAGAAGCAGCAGCATCCAACTAATTAATAGCGGTCTCTTGGCCAAGAAAATTGCCAAACTGCATCATTTGAGGCAATGACAGCTGGATGAATACGAGACGAAGTCCATCCATTCATTCAAAGCCAAGAGGTGGACGTCCAGGCAAAATATCAGTATCAATAGATCAGCTCATCACAAGGTCTATCAGTTATAATGCGACAAGCACAGCACTGGAGGTTACTCGTATGCTTTGTAATAGTGAGATCACAGATGCCCATGCAAGCATCATGCAACGCGCATTACACAAGTCTGTAACGATGGCCTGAAAAATGTTGAAAAAGCCTCAATTTCAATATTATTAATAGAAGCGTTGGTTCGAGTTTGCAAAAAAGTACAAAAAGTGGACAGTAGAAGATTAGAAATGGGTTATTTGGTGCGATGAGACGAAAGTCAATAGACCGGGCTCTGATGTGTGAAAATGGCTCTAGAAGAATTAAGGGAAATTGGGGCTAACGAACCGAGAAATTGAAGGAACAGTCAAGTACAGTGGAGGAAACCTGATGACATGGTGTTGGTTCACAGCCAAAGGTGTTGGATACTTGACCAGAATTGATGGTGATCCCAATGCTGAGTTACATGTGAGATTCCTACAATATCAGTTACTTCGCACATTCGAGTACTATAGATATGAAAAGGACAACATAGTGTTCCAGCATACATCGAGATTGGTGAACAAATGGTTCAATGACAAAAAGTAGTGTTGCTGAATTGGCCCCCGCAGTCCCCAGACCTCAAACCAATCAAACACTTGTAGGTAGAGTTGAAGAAAAAACTGTATTCATACCTAAGTGAGTCGACCAGTCTGCACCAACATTGGGAACATGTAGAAGAAACTTGGGATCAGCTTTTGGTCAAGACATGCTTGAATCTGATCGAGAACATGTCTAGAAGGATTCAGGCAGTGTTGAAAGCCAAAGGTGGATTTACAAAATACTAAAATAACCACAACATTTTTTTTAGATTTTTAGGAGCAAAACAGTAACAATGCAGTTACATGACAAGAATCTGCATAACTAATCATATGCTAAATAGTTGCAAGTCAAATTTATGTATGAGATAGCCAAGATGATTCTCTATAAAATGATGGTAGTCTTACGTGCAAAGCTGTAGTGGAGGTTGAGATATGGAACCTGAAGTAAAAAGTTCAAAACATTGTTACCCTTTTGCTTCTCAGTGTACTACGTACAGTAGCTCGGTGTCACTTGTCCCATCAACCTTTGTATTATCTAAGTGTTACTGATTGACCTACTTCTTGTATACCAATCTACTCACAAAACACAGCATGTTGAAGTTAGATTATTGTCAATACTCCCAGATAAGTGTTTTCCATTATACAACAAAGATGGGTGAATATCCCATGGTCTTTCAGGGTTTGATGCCAGGTGAGCTGTGTAATGTTCTTGGTGCACCACTGAAGTAATCATTTGGATATCTCTGATGATGTATGGGGGCAGAATATGTACTTCATGTTTTCTTCAAATCCTCGCTCTGCTCCCTGAGTGCACATTTGTGCACAACATGACCTGAATGATTGCCTCTATTCAGTAAAACAGACACAAGTGTATTATTCATCACTCTTCAGAAATTCCAAGCCACAATTTACACAGAAATATGTTTTATTATAGTCTTGTGATGATAATAATAAAAAGTTGTTACACGCATAGTCAGGTCTCATGACATTAAAAATTCCATCCAGACACAGAACAATTAGTACAAGAGTCTGTTTGCCGTATGCATAAAGTAAAAGGGATGTTTACGAGATACAATACAATGAGATATAAATACCAATGAAAAATGATCCAGCTGTAATAGCCAAGGGAAATCCCTCTATGTATTCAAAGGAAAATACATCTATTTAAAGTGAAGCGTAGTCTTTTGGAGCCACTAAAGGACTGTATTAGTGATAGTATGAAAATTACCTAGTGTTACTTAGTGTTATCATTAGAGCTGATCTTTTTATTATGTGGCTATTGTGCCATTAAAGAGAACCTGTCACATAGATTATGCCCCCCTTGCTGAGGACAGCACAAGCTAGTGAAAGACATGCTGTTTCCAGCGCTGTGTCCCTTATTCTGTAAGATGCAGCAGTTTTAGAGTATTTAGTGCTCAATTCTGCAGTTTTCAGCCAGAAAAGTCATGAAGAGTCAGTGTTTTTCAAACCCCGCTCACCTGCGGCTAGCCCCGCCCACATCAACTGATAAACCTATTACTTTAAATAGGCAGAATAACTGCCAGGTGGGCGGGGCTAACCTTTTGTGGGTGGGGATAACACTTGCTCATGAATAAGATTTGAGCATTAAATGCTCTAAAACTACAGCATCTAACAGAATAAGGGCCCACAGGTTGGAAACAGCAGGTCTGTCATTAGCTTGTGTTGTCCTCAGCAAGGGGGACATCACCTATGTGACAGGTTCCCTTTAAGGCCTCCAACATTGTGTATTACACAGGAGAAATAGGACACCTATACATATGCATGGTGCCACACTGTGCCTCCATATAAGGATGCATACTGAGGGACTTTTTATTATGTGCCATACAAATCTAACCGCAGAAATTATAATTATGTACACTATTAGGCCATGTCCACACGGCTTATTTGTGGGGCGTAATTACGCCCCGCAATTACGCCGTGTGGACGGAGGCGGGGCGGGATCGGGGGGCCGGCACCTTGCCGGCCCATAGACTTTCATTACCAGCAGCGCGTATACGCCGCTGGTAATTCACATGTCCCCTTTTTCTCCCCCGCGGCAGATTCGCCAGCAGGAGAGGGGACGTAATCCATATTCCTATGAACTGTGGATTACCGTAATGACTGGGACATATTCCAGCCGTAATTCGCGCAGTACGGCTCGTAATTACGGACTGAAATATGTCCCATTTTAAGCCGTGTGAACATAGCCTTGGAGTAGTTTCACACACATTGTTTTTTGGGCAGTTTTTGATTTATTTATTTTTATTGGCCAAATCCAGGAGTGGATCTAGCAGGAAGAAGTATAAGATTCCCTTATACTTCCCAATCGTTTTGCATCCAGTCCCAGCTAAACGTAGTTACATTGTTCAGCCTATTATTCTACAGTGTTGATCCAGAGGAAGGCAAAAAAAAACAAGGTACTGTAAATGCCAATGGTCCTCGTTTTAGGGAAAAAATTTCCATCCCAACCTGGATCCCCAACTTTTCTCCGGAAATCTAGTCACTATAATGTGTAATATTATTAGATTCTAGAAATGCACCCAGGCCCATCTGAACACTTTTAGTGAGTGCACCGCAACAAGTGCCTCTGGCAGAGAGTTCCACTGTCTCACTGCTTTTTGGCTCAAAAAAACTAAATGAAAAACTGCTGTAGCATCATTTCAAAAAACATCCCATGTGAAACCACCCAGATGTTCTTAAAAAAAGTTTGTTATTGGAAGCCTTTTTTTGTTTGCAAAAAAAATGTTGCAGCCAGATGTTAGGTAAAAGCCAATTCTCTGTATAATATTTTTACATGTATTTTTTAGGCCGTTTTCAAGTCTAATGGAAAAGTCTATGGGGCAACACCTGAAAAAACATCATACATAGAGAATGCTGCATTTTGAAAATGACTCCATGGGTTCAGAAAATGCAGCTAAAGTTAAGAAGAATACCAGAAGAAGAAAAACCCACTGCTTCTAGAGTATCTTGAATTTCAGCACTGGCTTTCAGCTAATATCTGGCTGTAGCGTTTTGAAAGACAAACAAAAAAAACACACATACACAAAAAAATATTGAAAAAAACGCCAGGAAACTATCTCACTAAATATATGTGCTTTAAATCAATACCGACTTAGATATAAGAAGCAGTCTACCGCTTATGTAGACTGCTCCTTAAATGTAGATAGCAAATCTATATTTGTTATCTACATACTAGTAAATGCAAGCAAGTGTAGTACTCTGTTCTTGCTGTGGGGAACCCAGAGGAAGCGGGGTAGCCTCCACCATTTGCCTAACTTTGTAGAGTGCTGATGTCGGTTGTAGTTATTGCTGTCTTTTATTTTTATGCTCCATGTCCTTCACCTCTAATAATAATTTTTAGTAGATATACAGTTGGAACCAGAAGTTTTCATACACTATATAAAAAGACACATACACATGATTTTCTCACTATCTTAAATGAAATCAGAATAAACCGCACCCATTTTAAGTCAATTAGGATTACCAAAATTAATTATTTATGCCAAATGCCAGTATAATTAATTTGTTTAAGGCATTTTTATTACTTTCTGCAAATTCAAAAGTTCACATACATTTCATTAGTATTTGGTAGCATTGCTCTTAAACTGTATGACTTGGGTCAGACATTTTGGATATCCTTCCACAAGCTTTTCACACTAGTTGTTAGGAATTTTGGCTCTTTCCTCTTGACAGAATTAGTGTAACTGAGCCATGTTTGTAGGTCGCCTTGCTCACACTTGCCTTTTCAGCTTTGCCTATAAATTTTCAATAGGTTTGGGAAATCAGGCTTTGTGATGGCCACTATAAAATATTGAATTGGTTATACTTAAGCCACTTTGTAACCAGTTTGGCAGTATGCTTCAGGTCATTGTCCATTTGGAAGACGTATTTCCAACCAAGCTTTAACTTCCTGACTGATGTCTTGTGATGTTACTTCTATATTGCCACATAATCTTCTTTCCTCATGATACCATCTATTTTGTGAAGTGCACCTGTCCCTCTTGCAGCAAAATAACATCAAAACATGATGCTGCCACCAGCATGTTTCACAGTTGGGATGGTATTCTTAGGCTTCCAAGCTTCTCCCTCTTAATGTACTGATGGGCATTATGGCCAAACAGTTAAATTTTAGTTTTGTCAGACCACAGGACATGTCTCCAAAATGTAGGTCTTTGTTCATTTGTGCATTTACAAATATTAATCTGGTTTTTATAGGTTTCTTTTGGAATAATGGCTTCTTCCTGGCAGAGTGGCCTTTCAGCCCATGTTGATACAGTACTCGTTTCACCCTGGATTATGACACCAGCTTCCACCAGCATCTTCACAAGGTCTTTTGCTTTTGTTCTTGGGTTGATAAGCACTTGTCGGCCCAAAGCATGTTCACCTCTGAAACACAGAACCCGTCTCCTTCCTGAGCGGTATGATAGCTGGAGATTACCATCTTATTTGAACTTGCATATAATTGTTTGTACAGATGAACGAGGCACCTTCAGCTATCTGAAAATTGCACCCAAGGATGAACTAGACTTGGCTGATTTCTTTAGACTTTCCCATGATGTTAAACACACAAGCAGTGTGTTTCTGGTGTGCTTTAAAATAAATCCACAGGTGTGTCTCTAATTAACTTAGATGTTGCCAATAAACCTATCAGAAGCTCCCAAAAATATGACATTATCATATGGGCTGTCCCAAATTGTTTAAAGGCACAGTAATCCAAGTGAATATAAACTTTTGACTTTGCAGAAAGAAATTAAAATGCTTTAAAAAGTAATCTCTCTTATTATTCTGGCATTTGGCAAATATAAATAATTTTGGTAATCCAAATTGACCTAAAAAGGGTAAGGTTTATTCTGATTTCATGTTAGATAGTGAGAAAAACATGAATATGTGTCTTTTTATATAGTGTATGTAAACTTCTGGTTTTAACTGTATATACTCCAACTACAGGTACATATAAATACTTTTTTTAATTAAGGAGCACTTCCAAATAGTTCTCCAATCATACAAATTCAAGAGCCACTGTTTCTATAGAATCTTTTGTTGACTAACATATCTCTTTTCTTTATTAAGCTGTGAACTATAGCGAGTTGTTTTATAAGGTTCTGTAGCATTTGTGGCAGCTTCTAAGGCCTGGTTCACATCTGCAGTCAGAACCTCCATCACAGAAGCTGCTCTGACCTATTAAGTGATGGACAACAATGGTGCCCCATAGACCAATTTTTAACAATGGGGTCCATCAGGTTTCTGTCGTAGTGGCCGTCATTTTAACGGAAAAAATAGTGCTGCATGCTGCACTATGTTTTCCATGATTTTCAATGGATTCTGGGAGGCTTTGAATGGGACCTCTGACACAGATTTGAACCATAGCACAATTGCTTCAGTACACTTTTATGGCTCTAAAAATAAAAAATCTTGAACAATATCTTTTCCTCAGATTGATTGCAGATTTTTTAATTGGTACCTACAATATGTGATCAGCTGCATAAGAAGAGAATGTATTTGATTTATATATTATTGAAAACTGTTATTGAATAAAACATGATTGGAGAGGAAGCGAACCTCTCCAGTGCTGGCTTCTATTCCCTGAAAGATTATCTTGATGATCTCTCTATACTGTTGATTATTGTTATTGGTTTAAAAATGGTCTAAAATGGTTTAAAAATGGTCCACCAAATGGTTGTTTAAATCTCAGTCTCCATTTTGGTGTAATTTCATCGATAACATTTAGTGGTGCTTGAATGTTCGTTCACAATATTCTAGATTTCTGTATAAATTTGTCCTGAAATACATCAGATTTTCGCACAAGTCCTAAAATGAGATAAAAAAACAAATCGAACAAATGAGTCAAGAATACCTTTAATGTCTAATGCATAAACCCAATACATTCTGGAGTAGGCAAACGTAGTCCATTTCAAACTTGATTTGCCATACACATCTCTATGGCCCCATCACAGCTCCACCATGGTGTCTACATTTTTCATGATATCCTGATGAATATAATGGATGGGTACAGTAAACATGATGTGAATAAGGGCCTTGATAGATTCCTCTTCTTTAAATAAATTCGCTCACTTACACCTGATTGTCATCCCATTGATTGAAAACACTATTTTACCTTCAAATTGATCTGCTAATCCAAAAGGTTCACATACTTCTGCCAATAACTGATACATGCTATTGGATCATTTTCCTTATGAAATATATGTATCATCAATCACATGTCCCTGAAGGCTGGATGTGAGCCATCCAGGTGTCCTAACTCCTGCCAGGTGATAATGGTGTTGTCCCTTAGGCATGTTATCTTCAGTGATTCTCAAATAGATGGAAGTGTCCATTGTTCATTCAACAAACAGGATTTACAACATGTATCTTTTAGAGGAGGGCTGCAGATATATATGGCCACTTTTGGTTTCATTATGAAGGCCACAACTTGATGTCTTGAGTCTATAATGTTGGGGCTTACCAGTATACACCTGTTTGTGCCTGAAGGACGCACAAAATAAAATTCATATTACCTTGCAGGATCTTCTTGTAAATCTTGAAAAAGTCTTTTCATCTTCAGGCTTTGCCCTCAAGGTTAAATAGGTGGAGGTAACATCTGACAGGGCATAAATGGTCATCACAACATTCACTCACTTTCACACCCCTATTAAAGTGTATGCATAATCATGATTTGTATCAAACATTAGTCCAAAATGTTAAAAGATTCATTATAATATCATAGGATTTAAAACAACAATTTTCGCAAGTGTACATTACATAACTAACAATGTCTATCAACTCCTTAATTTCTCAGTTGGACTTAATATCTTCACTCAGAGTTTAGCTTGATGGTTCCTAGTTTATCCATATTTTCTAAAAATAATAATAATAATAACAATAATTCACTACAGTTTTCACGCTTTCTTATCACAATGAAGAAAATTCACAAATTTCAGTAGTGACTAGGGTCAAAGACACTTTCATTTCTCCAAAAGGGATTAATTTATTTGCCATCACAAGAATGGTCCATATTCACATCCAGGAACCAGCACATGCCAATCTGGGAATAAAGGAATAAGAGCAGGATTCTTAGCAGTTATTTTCTACACAATTAAAGCTTCTATACATTAATCCAAATATCTCCAAAAAACAAAGCTGTTTCAGAAAATAGAAAGAAAACATGTAAAATTGGTACTCCTGAGAACTAGGAACAAAAATAAAATAAAAATATTGTGCTGGCACACAATGACATCAAACACACTTACATAAAACAATTAGGGTCAACTAAACTTTTATCTGCCATGTATCTCCAGGCAGTTTCTGAGTAACTTGGGAAAACTGGTTCTACAGGCCTCAGATTTACAGTGGTCACCACAAATCCTGCATTAGGATTCAGTTCTGGAATGAACCCTGTTTCCTGAGCCAAAAAACTGTTGTAGCCCTGTCCAATAGATGTATAAATAGTATGTATAAACAGTCTGCACTAGACTCAACACTTTTGAATGTGGCAAAAATGCGCTAAATCCATACCATGGCTGAAACAAAGTTTGGCGCATAACACTCTTTCATACTCTCTGCATACTGTAAGTATTTATCATAAATGAGTTCAAAGATATTACATAAACGAAGTGTAACAAGGTAAATCCTACCTGTAATATCAATCAAAGACAATCCCCTCTTCTAAATCTGTTCTCTGTCTTCAACACATGCGACCTCTCCATCCTGTAACGAAAGTTCTCATCTCTTGGAAACACAGATTGGTCCTCTCCTTTTTCTCCTTAGAACCCACCAACTTAACATTTAATGTCTCCCTCACACAAACCACATCTGTATCTCCCCTTCTATGTTGATATCCTTCAACTCTGTTCTGAGACTGCTCTTCCCCATCTATACTTTTGGGGTGGAACAGCTTAAAGAATCTAATGGCTTACAGTGTGCTCTTATGCCAATGACACTTAAATGTATATCTGTACCCCAAATGTAACCTCTGTGCCATTCAAGATCCTTGAATGTCTAATGACTATGTTCCCCTTTTCTTTCAGCTTTCAACATGCATAAAAATGAATTCATCATCTTCTCCCTATTCCCCCACCAGAAATATTAATCATGGTTAATTTTCCCAGCCCCACAAGTTCACTGTCTTTGGATAACCTTTGATTCCAAACTATTTTTCAATGGCATATCCAAGTTTTTGCTACCTCTTTCCCAAAAGCATTGCTCAAACCTGCTCTTTTCTCAACCTAGTCTCAACAAAAATGCTACTTCATGTCCTTATCATCTCTCATTATTCTCTGCAGCCTCCCATCTAACACACTTGCTCCTTTTATAATCCATTCTCTACTCTGCTGCCCAACTAATCCACCACTCCTCTCATTCCTCCTCCACCTTTACCCTTTGCCAGGCCCTTCAATGTCTATCAATTGCCCAGAGAGTTCAAACTAAAGGTGACGTCTATGAATTTGCATGCGCCATTTTTGTAACTTGGCGCCGACATACCAGTTCTAAATAAATATAGAGTAGTGTATACTCCTGTTATGCACCAAACATTTTTGGCGCATAATTGTCCTATAGAGTATTATGTGTCAGACTTTGTATGGCAGTTTTGCACCAAAGTTTGGCGCATTGAAATGTGTCTTCAGGCGCACATCGCACCTTAGTTCGGCCATACATCTATAGAACTGGCAATATATGGCTAAAAGTGGTGAAGGTGAATTCATAGATGCTAACCTTTTACAACGTGTCCCCTAAACATCTCTGCCCCAATCTCCTAATACATCCCCACATTAAATCTCTGATCTTTAGTTATCTGCTTTTCTCACAGTCGCCATGCTACCCCAACATATCAGAATGTCTCCCACCTCTGAAACCTTCAAAAGTAACTTGTTAACAAGTGTTGAGCCGAACTGTTCGGAAAATGTTTAGTTCGGCACGAACTTTACGGTTTTCCCGAACCCAAGCCGAACCAAATTTTTTGCCGCAAGTTCAGTAAAAAGTTCGGGTTCGGCACAGGCATTCGGCACCTTTTTAAGCTACTTCCTTCAGTTTTGGCGGCCAGCCAATCAGTGCAGAGCACAGAGGGGGGTCAAAAACGTCACAGGTGAGGGTGTAGGGATCTTATTGGCTGCTATAATCACATGACCGTCTATGTATGTCACTGTATTTCCTGTTAGTAACCATTTCCACCTTACTCTCTGTAGTGAACACACTGCCTGTGTCTGCTGGTTTGCCAGCAGGCAGAAATACAATTTAATAGTGATTTAACACAGGAAAAGGGGGGAGGGACATCTAGCTTAAGGAATTATACACAGCAATAGTTAGGGAGTTTTGTATAATTCCATAGAAAAAATTATGTTTATAATCTATTTGCCCATTGCAAAGTATAGGCATTTAAGACCACTTGATTTTCTATGAGGATTCTTCCATACGACCCTATTTCACAGATATTGCATAGAAAAAAATTCTGTTTATAATCCTATTTGCCCTTTGCAAAGTATAGGCATTTAAGAACACTGTTGATTTGCTGTTTTTGGAGTACAGTTCTTCAATAACAGACTATGAACAAATCTTGACATTTTTAATATTTATCCTATTTGTCCTATTCAAAAAAATCTTGTTTTAAATAGTCATTTCTTCTTGCTAATTTTGTTTACTGTCCAAAAGGTCATTTTTGATGCTTTTGGGGTCATGCTGCTGTAAAAGACAGCGATAGTCAATTTCCTATTCCCAAAAATCTTGTTTCAAATAATAATTTCTTCTTGCTAATTTTATTGTGAGTGTCCATAAGGTCATTTTTGCTGGTTTTGAGGTCAGGCCACTGTAAGACACCGTTAGTAAATGCAGCTTCTCCTCACCTGTATCTGTATAAAAATTAACCAGAACATCTTCTCCCATTGACTTTAATGGGGTTCGAAGTTCGAGTTTGCTCATCACTATTGTTAACCCATCTCTACACAGAAGCTTACCAGCTTCAAAAACTCTGCTGCTACTCGACTACCATAAGAAAAATGCCTTTCTTTACCTACTATTTCCCTCCCCCTTTCATGGTAGATTGTAATTCTCATAGGCAGGGTCTTTTCTCCCTCTTTACCAGTTACTCCTTTCGTTCATGTTAAATGCACTTGTTTCTGTCTTAACTTCTGTATTTACATTCCTTTAAAAACAGCAGCCTAGAATTAATGGTGCATTGAAATAATTAATAATTCTACACAAAACATGAGGTAATAAAATTCTACCTAAATTGTCAGATAAAGAAATTAAAGAAAACTGAAGATAAAAAAAACAGAGAGATAATCATCTGACTTGAAAGATAATTTAGCAATGAAAATGATCGCCTGCACAGACATTATAAGGAGTGAACTCTGGGTAAGTAGTGAGGCTGCACATTTACCACACTCTTACCACACACTGTCTTTCACATACATACTGTTGTCGCTGTATACGAGTGGATGTGCACACCTGGAAGATGCAGCCCAAGGCATCAGATAAGACCGTCTCATCTACTTGGCACAGAGCAGCTGCTGTGGTTGGGATGCCTGTTACAAACACAAGACTTCAAATATGCTTAGAGGGGTGCAGTCGGTAGAGGGCAAAACATTTAACAGTGTAATTAAAGCAAGTTTACACTAGACAATGATGTGTTTTATCGCTGAAACCATGTGTTTTAAAAAACAAACTACTCATTTACACACACACACACATATATATATAATAATATATATATATATACATATTATGTATACTCCATATATAATATATATATATATATATATATATAATATATATATGTGTGTGGTGTGTGTGTGTGTGCATATATATATCTGTATATGAACAGATTGTGTTAATATATACACTGTACATATGTATGTGTGTGTGTATAATATATATATATATATATATATATATATATATATATATATATATATATATATATTGTGGCAGACCGACCTCAGACGGTCGCAGGATTCTGCCACTAGGTGGCGTACAGCAGGAGATCTGCTGCCGACGTGCCCCCAAAATCCTGTAGGCACAGACCCATGGTAGTTGAGGGCATACCATAATATTGTCTAGTTAGTGGCCAGACGGCTGAGGGTTTATTTTGTATTGCTTTCCTTTGTTTTGCTGTACCTTTATGCTGTGCCTGAATAAAGCTGGCTGAGGCCAGTCTTAGAGAAGTCTGGTGTCGGTGTGCCAACAGCAGGAAGGGTGTACAATGGTGTGTACATCCCGGCCAGTGTCCTGGCATGCACCTTTCAATGTCCAAACACATGCCCCCAAGGTAAGCAGACTTGGGGGAATGAAAGGCCAAACTTCAATAGGTGTCGACAGTTTAGACTGTCGACATATGTTTAACATGGCGTAATATGTTAGTATGGCTTCAGCCATTTCCTGGGTCGGCCTTTCATTGGTAAGGTGAGCAATGAGCAGGGATCGTGGGATGCTCACTTCCCATGACTCCACTCCGGGTTTTACCTGGAGTAAAAAAATTCCGCAGGTAAAGCTGACTATGTTTGTTACAACCCCTGAGGCTACTCAAGCCTTGGTGGAGTCCTGCTGGGAGACCACAGGGTGAACTGCAGACTGCGACAGGTAAGCTGACCTCTGTTTAGGTAGAGCCCAACGTGCAGGCATTTTGTTTTTGTTTGTGTTTGTGCATAGTCTTCACGTTGTACTACTTCTGTTTGAGCTGCTAAATAAAATACAGAAGCCCTGTATTTTCAACGGGAATACCTCTCAGTCTCCTGCCTAACACGTGAATGAAATCCATGATCACACAGAGCCGCTAAAGCACACACATGGTGGAGGATCGCGGGCAAAAATTAAGAGGAAAGATACTCTTCTGAGACCAGAGGAGAAACGTATGTCCCTGGGTGCAAGCAGCTACCGCAAATATCCTTCAGCAGAGGCGGCTATAAAGGATGATTGGTGAAGCAGGACAAATTCAAGAAGCCAACGCAGAACCTCCAGCTGATGGCGGCCAGCCAGCAGAAAGCGCACGAAGAGACCAACCGGCGCAAGCTGAGCACGATTCGTCCCCTATTGAGAAACCCCACCAAGCCATCGGTGAAGGAACAACACAGGAAAACCACACGCTGCAAGCAACAGCTACAGGACCCTGGCTGCAAGGCCAGAAAGTACCAACAAGTGCACGGTCCCACACCTCCGCCAGTTGGAGTGCAAGGTTCCCTGAGCGCAAGAGATCCGCGGATGACGACATGAGGCCTACCTGGTGGACCGATTGAGCGGAGAGCAGCTTCCGGCGGACCCAAGGTGCAGGATGTCCATGGCTCACTTCCCTAAAGGGCGAACCGCAGAATGGCCTTCATCGACCTGCGTGTCCAATACACCAATGGATACAAACAAAACTGCGGGGGGGTAATCCTGGCCCGACTGGGGGTCACCCTGGCGCGTACGGAGGCCCAGGAGTAGTACAAGCCTGGGAGTTTAATCCGGCCAAGCCCGCTCAGTTCACAAATGTACTACCTGATCCACATACCAACAAGTGGCTACAGCCGGAGACCCACACACCTGCCCAGTGTGGTCGAGCGATGGTCAGTGACCGGTATTAGGTTTATTTACAGGTAGCCCGTCCTATCAAGCTCCAGAGGTGCGTGTGGTACACCGACCCCAAAAGCGTGGCGACGAAATTTGTCGCACGGTCAGTCGAAACGGTAACAATGGCGCTACAGAGGTAGTTGCCTGCAGTGTCCTACAAACCCCCGGGAATCCGCAGACCTCCAACCGCGGTAAGACTGCTCTCCTGTTCGCGAAAGGGGGTTCCCGGGTATCGGAAGGGGGGAAGGCCACCACCCAAAACGGGACCCTGTTTCTAAGGCCCCGAGACCCCTTATGTCTGCTGGCGATGGCCTAGAGACCGGACATGTAGCGGCACGTATGAAAATACCGGGCAGGAGGAACCCAATGGAATGTGGGATGGGGAGCGTACCTCCTTTTTGCCCGGCCCGTCATAATCCACTCGGGATCGCTGTGCTGGGAAAGGACCGACGAGAGTGCCCAGTTACCATAAACGGAACATTTGGTGAGCAGTGCCCACCTGTGACTCGGGGAGCTTTAGGACCCCTTGTGCAAGCCACGACTGGGACCCATACAACAACTACTCTCGCAACGCCGGATAGGGGGTAGTTTTGGTAACATGGGGACACCAGGGACTACACCCACTGCCAAACTGGCAAGAAGACTGCCTTGTTGGTTCACCCAACATTAGGAGGCCGTGGTGAACGCAGTTTACCTCACAGCGCAGTTATTTGGCAGTGGACTTTCCCTGTTTAGGGACCTGTGGGGAAATAAAATCATAAGTATAATGATTGTACCTGGCAGTCTAAATGACGTTTGCCAAAACCAGTAGGTATGTTTGAACCTGTGCCATTTCCTTGTCGGTACCTGCTGGAGACCCAGAAGGAACCCCCTCAGAGTTAAACTCTCTCCTTGCCAGTCCTCGAGAGGGATTTGGCACAGAACAAGTGAGGGACCCTAACCTGGGTACCGCTTGGAAAAGCGTAAAGGTCCATTGATGGGAGACCGCAGGAACCAGTGGATGAGTTGGTCAAACCCTCACTTCGCCGTACGGCCAATTTATTATACCGGGAGAGAAAGAAACGCCAACAGAGAGTGGTGGACCGTTGGTAGTTCCCACCGTAACACAGTCCGTATGATCTTAGAGGCCTGCACATTCCCATGTGTTGAGGCGGGACCTTGGGGGCGTAGAAAACTAGGGCGCGGTAGGAGCGTAACTTCTACTGGCCCGGCATCTACAAGGCAGTTGATGAATTCTGTCAATCCTGCCGGCATTGTCAGGTCCCACGCCCAAGACCCCATTTCCCCAGGAGTCCATTGCGATCCTCTCCCCATTATAGAGTACCATTTAGGCGATTTGGCATGGATCTGGTCGCACGCGACCCCTCCCCTAAATCAGCAATAGGGTCACCAGCAGTATCTTGTTGTTACTGGATTATGCCACCGCTACCCTGAAGCTATAGCCCTCAAGAAATACCTCCTCTAAAGGGATAGCAAGGAGCTGATTCCCAGCTATTCAACACCGTACAGCGATCCCCAAGGAGATCCTGACCAATCAGGTGTACCACCCCCGTTATATGTCCAAGGTAACCCCCAAAGAGCTAAGCCGCCAGCTAAAAAATTGGCCCACCCTGCGCACACTCCGTGTACCATCCCAGACCATGGTCTGGTCGAGCGAGCTTTAATAAAACCTAAAGGCATGTAAAAAAGGTGGTTCGGCTCAGCCAAGGAGGTAGGCCATGAGAGGCACGCACAATCAACCTGATTCCCTATCTTATGTTCGCCATCCGGGAAGTCCCACAGCATCCACGGGGTTCTCTCCGTTCGAGCTGGCTAAAATGGGAGACATCCCCGAAGGGCTCCTGGGACATAGCCAGAGAAACCTTTGAGCAAGAGGAAACCCCTTACAGAAGTGTACATAGAGCATATAGCCGACATGCAGTACAGGAATTGCGGCAGTTATGCCCATTGTAAGAGAACATGCTACAGGCCCAGCACAAGCCAGCCCGGTTTACAACATGACCGCAATGAGTCAGGTCTTTTCAGCCCGGGGACAGGGTGCCCTCAGTACTTGTAACAACTCTAAGAGAGCAAGTTCCTAGCTAAATGGGCAAGGCCACCTATGAGAACAGTAGACGGTTGAGTGAGGTGAATTACAAGGTTTTCCATCACCGTAAAAAGAAAACCAATCACTACCAAATTTACCATATTAACCTCATCAAACCCTGGAAGGACCGAGAAAGCCTGCGTGGCAGCAAAGGGGAGTCCATGGGAGTCCCAAACAAGGAGTAACCCCCCGTCCGTATCGCGGAGTCCTTGTTCCAGAGGGTACAGAGACAGGAGGTCCTGGAGTTTCCTTTACAGTAGGACCGAGGGGTATTTCTCTGAACTGCCTGGCCGGGAAGATGTCATCCATCATATACATTGGTCACCGAGCCCCGGCCAATAAGGGTTCGGCAGAGACCCTACAGGGTGCCAGAAAGCCCAGAGGCTAGCCAGATTCAGAAGAAGTGAGAAAATGCTAGCCCCGGGGGAAATAGAGTGAAGTCCCAAAGTGGGAGTCCAGCCCATCGTGATTATCCCTAAGCCAGATGTAGCTTGCGGTTCTGTAATTGAAACTTCCGCAAGTTTAAAATGAAATCCTCCAAATTTATGCCTACCCCCTGCCAAGGGTCGACCGAGCCTGATCGAGAGGATAGGGACCCAGCTAGGATATATGAACCACCTTCAACCTCACCAAAGGGTATTGGTAGGTTCCCCTCACAGATCAAGCAAAAGAAAAACGAGCCAATTTTCCACCCAGAGGGAGCACTTCCAGTACGTCGTCCTTCCCTCTTTGGTTTGCATGGGCCCCTGCGACTTTCAGGAGGTTAATGGACATGCATCCTGCAAGCCGCATAAAAAACATGCAGCCGCAACCAGGATGATTTGGGTGATCTAACACGCCGGATTGTGACGCATCCTTGGCTAAGGTGCAAGCAGATCCTAGACGCTATAGGGGCCGCCGTCTAAAGCCAACCCAGAATTTCGCAATAGGTCTAGAGTAGGCTCGCTACCTCGGGTATACATAATTGGCCGAGGGGTCCATCAAACCCCAGGTAGACAACAGCTTGAGGCCATCAAAATTGGCCTCACCTTTGAGTCGCCAGAAACAGGTTACAGAGAGCCTCCTTGCATTTGCAGGATACAACAGGAGGTTTGTGCCAGCCTTTGCCACAATACCGCCCTCTCACTAGATTCTCACCAAGGGAGCAAAAACCACCCTAGTAAAATGGACGAACCAGAGGCTGAGCAAGCCCTTATCCTGAAACTTAAGGGGAGGTTACTCTGTAAGAGACCTGTACTGGATACCCCCTGATTTCAGAAGTTCATAGTACAGACGGTAAGCTCAGAGGAGTGGGATTGAGGTAAACATCCTGACCCAAAGGGATAAATGGGGAGCACGGAGCCACCCTGCTTGGCGGTACCTTCAGCCGAAGCTGTCGGGCGGCAAGAAAAGAACAATCGAATTGTAGAGAGGAGGAATGTCGTGCTCTGAAATGGGCAATCGAGGCGCTGAGGTACTCATCTGGTGGGGAGAAATATAGGGTTGATCATGTATCACAATACCCCATAGAAATGGATGCCCCAAACAAAGGGAATAAAGTCGAGGGTGACCCGGTGTTTCCTGCCCTACAGGATTATAAGTTCTGTGTAGAACACCGTCCAGGTCACAACAAGCAAACCAGACCGATTATCGAGAGTACATAGTTTTCAGTGAGGCACAAGGTGCTCCGCCCCCGGGTAAGAGGCAGAGGGGGGGATATTGTAAGGTGGCAACAGCAGAAGGTGTACAATGTAAGTGTACATCCCGCCAGTGTCCTGGCAATGCACCTTTCAATGTACCAAACGCATTCCCCCAAGGTAAGGGAGACTTAGGGGAATTAAAAGGCCAAACTTCAATAGTGTCACAGTTATTGAGACTGTCTGACATAATTTTTAACATGCGTAATTAAGAGTTTATATGGCTATCAGCCCATTTCTGGGATACGCCTTTCATTGGGAGTCGAGCATAGAAGCAGGGTGGGTGCTCACTTCCCATGACCTCCACTCCGGGGATTACCTGGAGTATAAAAGTCAGCAGGTAAGCTGACTAGGTGGTATACAACCCCTGGCTGACCTTCAGCCTTGGGTGGATCCTGCTGGGGAAACCAGCAGGGGAACTTGGCAGACTGACAGTAAAGCTGACCTCTGTTAGTTAGAACCCAGACGGGCAGGCATTTGTTTTTGTTTGTGTTTGAGCAAGCCTTGCACGTTGTACATTCTGATTGGCTGCTATATAAAATACAGAAGCCCTGTATTTTTCACCTGGAATAACGTCCCACTGTCTCTTGCCTGAACACGAGAAGTACACGATCCCAGCAAAAGCACTCACTATTATGATATATATATATATATATATAATATATATATAATATAAATAAATTATGTCTGTGTTTATTGTGTGTGTTCTTGTGAGACAGTGACCAGGGGGAATAGTTTGAGGTTAAGATATATTTCCCCAAGAGTACTCTCGTCCCTAGGCTGAGCCTTAGGCGGTATCTGGGCAGAGCGTGTTCACCGAAGGCCTGGTCTCGAGTGAAGGAAGGCCGACAGCTAGGTGGGTCAGTAACACTATGTTGCTGACACATATCTTTAGTGTAAGCGCTTCCAGTCCCGCTAAGTCTGGGTCGGCTTTTCTGGAGTGGTCAAAGAGCCTCGTGGGTTGGCCACTCCCCACGCCCCAGGTGAGGCTGGTAATAGGCCTATAAAGCTCTGGCTGTGTATTGGTGCTAGTGTCACTCTGAGGAAAACCCTGGCTGTGAGTAAACAACGCTTGTCTGCTTTTCAGTATAGTGAAGGGATATACTGTTGTGTCAGCTAGATCTCACCCGTAGCAGGTGTTTAATTTCTGTTTAGCTAAAGTTAAGGCTTGTTTTGTTTACTGTTAATTTTTGCCTAATAAACGTCAGGCAGCGCCTGGAACTTGAACTGATTTCCGTGTCACTGTCTGTGGAAGCCCTGCTTGCCTACCTGACGCTAAACCTCCACAGTGTATATATATGCGTGTGTATATATAAAATGTTTGTTTTTATTATTTATTAACGGTCTAGGCTCCTGTGCTATTCTAGATTAGTTTTTTTTGTCATATACATAGTCTTTTGGCCTCTGTGTGGCTTTTTTTATCCTATGGCTGTATTTAGTATATACGTCGGGAACTGTTCCTGGCATATACGCTTAACATATGCCATAAACGTGATGTGAACCTGGCCTAACATTGCTTAGTTGACGCCAATAGGGAGGTTACGGCTGTTCGATGTGTGTGTCTGTGCAGTGTTCCAAAACGCTGACCTCTTAGCAGTGATATACGCCTTGTATACTAGGGCATGTTAGGCGCGGACATGCCCTGCTGATCGTATAAGGAGAATCACTGACCCAATTCTACATCTTCTAGTAACTTCTGATTGAATGTACATTTGAAGGTACTCCCCACCATTACCGTGGCTTTATAGTTCATCGGTCTGGACCACACACTTTCATTGTGTAGTAACATGTTTTCCTTTTTCTGTATGTTCAAGCCGGGAGAAGCTATGGATCTGTATGGAGTATTGCGTGGAGTTCACGACTTCCAGGACATCTATCATGTGAAGGAGCCCATTAATTTCATGTCTTCTCTGTATCCTGTCCGTCTTCTAGCTTTTTCCCAATGTTGCATTGGAGACCATCCAGCAAAACCACATTTGACCATTTCCGCGTCGTCCCACAAGGGTTAATGTCCTGTCGTCGTTGTCCCCTGACGTTCTTTCATCAGCAGTTATATGAGACAGCTGGAAGTGGAATTGGAAATTATCTCGTTATAATAATTGCCAGTTACTTTGCTTGTAATATTCCCACACGGTCATGGACATGGTATCATTATGGAGAGCAGCAAGCCAGATTCTTGGGTTCATTTTCTATCTGATGAGAAAGTTGAAAGTAGTTTTCATACACCAAAAAGGGCACCAAAAAGTAGAAGACCCCCTTTTATCATGCTTCTGATTTACATCAGCTGTTTGCTGTAGTTTCCATATTTCTTTTGTAAATCCTGATTTATACAGGCAGTCCCTGACTTATACCATTCCGACTTACCCCCGTCCCCTAGTTACATATAGAGATTTATGGGGCATGCTGGCACTTGTAGTTCCATGTTAGATGGTGGCTGTAGAACGACAAGTTCCAGCATGCCACAGCAGCACATGAGTGAAAATGGAAGTGAAATTTCTTTGACTAGCAGCAGACGGCAAAATGAATGTAAAAACCCTTCCATGCATTATCCAAAACTAAAATAAAAAAAACTTTTTTGCTGGAGTTGCATTTAATAAATTTATCATCTCTAATCTTGAATGTCAAGTGATTGGTCGTCTTTTTCTCCTTGCAGTCACTGGACCACTCTCCGAAAATCAAATTGCCTACATGTGCCGGGAAACCTTACAGGTATGTAGGTGCTTAAGAGAAAATTTTGAGTATTTGCACACGGAGAAATTGTAATTAAAGATGCCAATGAAAGTTTTTTTCCTTTGTGGGATTTTTTATCATAAATACTTATGGACAAGCATCAATGACTCCTGTGTGGACACCAATAGGGAATTGTTCACACTGCTTATTGCGGCCGTACTAGTGCACCACTGCAAATACCCGTGTGTCTATGAACCAGCGCTAATCAGCGTCGTAAATTCCAAATGGAGGGGGGTCATAGACATGCATTGTTCGCGGCGCGTATTCGCTGCTAACAATCGACATGTCAATTCTCCCCCCGCGCGTTCAATACGATCATTGTGTATGCGCGGAGGGGTGTGTGGTGGGGGCGATGCATCATCCATATTGCTCTCAATAGAGAGCTATGGATTACCATAATTGTGGCGCGCATTAAGCGCAATGCGTGCTGAAATATGTGGCTAAATAAGCCGTGTGAACATACCCGTGCAGAGTGCTTCATTAGTAAAGCAGTCTTCCCAAATTTCTATGGATCCCTTCAAAGTTAATCAAAATTTGCTACTCCACACATGTGGAAGAGTAAGAGACTGCCAGCCGGCGCTTATATATCCATGTTGAGATCTCCGCAACTGATGTGTTATCTTCTGTAGTAAAATGATAACTAGACTCAGATTTTTAGCTTTGCACTGTATTTTCATTTTTTCTGACTATATATTTTCAGCTTTTAATGTAAAAACCACAGTAGAGAAATGAGGATGTGGGTTTTTTTTTTTTTAGTTCTTTCCTAACACAAACCCTACTGACTCTCTCAATCTCTATGTTCGTCTATTAAATGCACGCAACACGACTTGTTTAACCATCACCACAGGCCTGCATTTGACTACGTAAATTGGAATAATGTAAGGTTTCTTGTTCTTAATCAGTGGGCTCTATTTTCACTGGAGACCACTGACAACATGGGAAATTTATCAAAACCAGTGCAAAAGAAAAGGAAAGGAGTTGCCCATTGCAACCAATTGGTTTTCAGTTTTTAAGGTCCTTTTCAAAATGATAGAAGCAAACTGGTTGCTACGGACAGCTATTACTGGGAACTCCCATAAAACAGAACGGAGAGAACACAGCGCTCCCCTGTACTTGGACCTCCCATAGAACAGAATGGAGAGGATACACCGCTCCCCTTTACTGGGAGCTCCCATAGAACAGAACGGAGAGAACACGGTGCTCCCCTGTACTGGGAACTCCCATAGAACAGAATGGAGAGAACACAGCGCTCCCCTGTACTGGGGACTCCCATAGAGGAGAAAGGAGAACACAGCGCTCCCCTGTACTGGGAACTCAAATAGAGGAGAATGGAGAACACAGCGCTCTCCTGTACTGGGAACTCCCATAGAACAGAATGGAGAGAACATAGCTCCTTCCTGTACTGGGAACTCCCATAGAACAGAATGGAGAGAACACAGCACTCCCCTGTACTGGGAACTCCCGTAGAACAGAATGGAGAGAACACAGTGCTCCGCTGTACTGGGAACTCCCATAGAACAGAATGGAGAGAACACAGCGCTCCCTGTACTGGAAACTCCCATAGAACAGAATGGAGAGAACACAGCGCTCCCCTGTACTGGGAACTCCCATAGAGCAGAAGGAGAGAACACAGCACTCCCCTGTACTGGGAACTCCCATAGAACAGAATGGAGAGAACACAGCTCCTTCCTGTACTGGGAACTCCCATAGAACAGAATGGGAAACACAGCGCTCCGCTGTACTGGGAACTCCCATAGATCAGAATGGAGAGAACACAGCGCTCCCCTGTACGGGGAACTCCCATAGAACAGAACAGAGAGTTGCACAAGTTTTGGCTCCATTCTGAGCTGAAACTTTTGGGCGCTGGTTTCCAAGATGTGGGACCAGCTCCTATTAGACCTTGATGGTGTTTCCTAGCGGCATGCCTTTCTATGTTGGGAAACAATGTGCCTCATTTATCTCATCTGTCTTAGTAACGCTGTCTTTGTTGCCCATAGCAACCAATTGGAGCTCAGCTTTCATTTTTTTTAATCTGCTGTGGAAAAATTATAGCAGAGCTCTGATTGGCTGCTGTGGACAACAAGGACAGCCTTATTGTTAGCCAGTAGGGATACCCTTTTGATTCGGTAGGGACCCACATTATGGCAGTGATGGCGTTAACATTTTGCAACCAGAGTCCATAGCAACCAATCAGAGCTCAGCTTACATTTTTACAGTGCAATTTAAAACATGAAAGCTGAGCTCTGATTGGTTGCTTTGAGCTGTGATTGGTTGCTGTGGGCAACAGGCATTCTTACTGTCAGACAATTTTCATACATGAAGCCCAGTTTTCATCGATCCTGGACACCCCCCCCCCCCCTTTTTTTTTTTTTTTCAAAAGAGAACCTGTGGTCGTTCCTGACTTGTCCAGTTTAGTAAATTCTCATGTTTCCTGTGAAAAAACAATTCTGCAGCATTTTCTCCTATAACTCTGTGTTGTGCTGTTCCTCTGTTCTTCTGCCTGGAAATGTATTACTGAATCTGACAGCTGGGTGTTAACCATTGGGGGGGATGTCCTTGCACAGTCCAACATTGTCCAATCAAAGCTGACAGGGTCAGTATGTGCAGGAAATGCATATTTGACATCTGGAATGTTAACGCCCAGCTGACAGATTCAGTAATAAATTTCTAGGAGGAATAAAAGCGGAACAGCACAACCCAGAGTTATAAGAGAGGAGGCTCCAGGATTGTTATTTCACAGGGATTTACTAAAAGAGATGTGTCTGGGCCTCTTTAAGGTTCTGTGCTGACTTTTTGGGGGTGAGTGGTTGTTAAATTGTGGTACTACCAGAAGCAAGACACATGCTTCATTGCTTCCTCATATGACCTTACTTGATGCCATCATATTTTTGCAATGGTCAGAAGGTCACACCCAACATCTTTTCCAATGGTTAGAAGGTTTGAGCTCGGCCCGCTGCCCTCGTTTCCGGGGCTCGGCCCGGGTTTCCATGGCTCGGCCCGCTAGCCCGGGTTTCCGCTGCCCGCTGTTAAGTCAAACCTTCTAAAAAATAAAAAAAAAAATACTGCAAAATTAAAGCTGTGGGTTCAGTTCTATGTTCGTGCATTACTACTGCGGCTTGCCTCTCCTCACACCTGTGTTCTTACTTTCTATCATTTTCATATAGGGTCTGGCATATCTGCACAGCAAAGGTAAAATGCACAGAGATATCAAGGTAAGTAAAGCGTGTGTTGTATTCAAGGTCATAAGATCCCTTTGAACGGACTTCAGGAGGTGCCCGTTATTCATTAATGCTGAAAGTATATGTCTCTTGCAGGGCGCCAACATACTACTCACAGACAATGGCGATGTCAAACTAGGTACCTTCATATTTCATCTTTCATGTTCCATATAGGGCTGTGTCATGTTCTCACAGTATTTTACTCCCATATTTCTCTTGCAGCGGACTTCGGAGTGGCAGCGAAGATTACGGCAACAATCGCCAAGAGGAAGTCCTTTATCGGGACTCCATACTGGTAATTGGCATTGGATTTTGTATATGCCTTTTTATGTAAGAGTCTCTGCATTATTAATATAAAATCAGGGTCCACTGTATTCGGGATGGCCCTCCGAGGGCAGCAGTGGAAAAAAATGGAGGTTACAACCAGCTGTGCGATATCTGGGCTGTGGGCATCACCTCAATAGAACTGGCAGTTTTGTCACCCCACTGTTTGATCTGCATCCAATGAGGTTTGTGGTTACATTGTCATGTATAATTGTTGCCCAGGATTTAAAGGGATTGTCCAGTGAATGTAATTAGCATTAAACAAAGGGGGTTTCACCACTAACTAATCCAGGAAATTTGCCATCAATTCCCCCCTAGGAAAGAGGTGCCCCGATAACAGGCCCAATTGCTTTAAAACATGCTAAAGGGGGGCTGTCCAACCGAGAGTACATATATGCTTGCGTACTGATCTACTCGTTGCATGGGAATGAGTATTATTTTATTACTCTGTATTAAATCCATTTTGCATGTTTTATTTCACCTTTTAGAGCTTTGTTCCTAATGTCAAAGAGCAACTTCCGCCGCCGAAGCAAAAGAGAACGAGGTGGAAATACAGCCTTTTTTAATCCAACCACCTATAGAATAGTGCTCAGAGGGATCCATGCTGTTCTTCAGTAACTGGTGCCCATACAGCTTAGACAGATGCTTACATTGGTGTCACCATGCTATTTCCCAGGGGGCCCTTTCAGACCATTTGGGCTCCCACGTAGGTGGTTCTACAGCTTCGGGGCCCCACTTCCTTTTTCAGGGCTAGGGGGGTTTTTTACGGCTTAGCCCCTTTTTCCCTTTTTAGAGTGGGTTTTGTTCTACAGTTTCAGGCTCCCATTTCCCTTTTTAGGGGGACATTCTACACTTTAGGCTCCGCTTCCGTTCAGGCTGTGGGCGGTTCATCATTCGGGCCCCCCCACTTTCCGTTGGTGGGGGGTGGTTTTGCGTTTGGGACTTCCCTTCCTTTTTGGACTGGGGGCAGTTCTGCCGTACCGACATTTCAGCTCTGCTAGCCGAGCCTATTAGAGGGATATTGCTGATATCCGACCGTGCCCATCGCTGTGTAGCCCTCACTAGGAAATCTGTGCTGTAGTCTGTACAACACGGATTTTTTACTAAGAGTTTTAAAAACCTAAAACCGTCGGCAGATATAAACAGTTGGTATTCCGCGTTTGATTCCGGAGCCCCAATGTAGGGGCTGCGGGGAACCCCGCAATTTACCACTTTTTTTTTGCAAAAAACTGCAAAAAAATGGCAGCATGGCGCAGTCCAGCGATGTGAAAATGCAGTCAGAATTTGGACAGCATTTGCACTTTGCTGTGTAGACTAAGCCTTATGGATTCCAAACCGCAGTTATTTTCTGTTTCTGTGATGGAACAGAAATAACCATGCAGGTATGAATTGACCCAGACTTCGAGGTACTTTGGGAACAATTTAAAGTTCAAAATTAAAAGTTCCCCCTTTGAGCCCTGCAGGGAAATGTAAGCAGGAACTCCTCAACTGCTATGTGTTATATATGGAAACACACATAACCTGGATTTAGGGTTTGCTTTAATCATTGGTGACTTGTTCTATTGATTACAACTAGTTTTTGTTCTCTGCAGGACTCCCGTGTTTCATAACTTTGTTAAGGTTTCTCTTACCAAGAATCCAAAGAAGCGACCAACTGCAGAGCGACTGTTGACTGTGAGATTAGTTCGGGTCTTGCTGGGGGAAAGAAGGCCGGTTTTTCTATCTGCATATCCACAGAGGTGGAACAGGATCTATTCCATGACGACCACCAATGGCACTCGATTGACCCCATTGACTACAATAGGGTCAGTCAGGTGTCTTGCTGTTTTAACAAAAAAAAATATTGCAGCAGTGGAAGTCCATGCAACGGAAGCCTGAACGATTTTTTCTGGCACAGATGAGACCCAGGCCTAGGTTCCATGAAAGGGGAAGTAAATTCAGTCACGACTGAAGCATTCTCTGACAGTCCTTGAATCGGGACCCCATCAGCTAGAACAAAGGGTCCGCAGACTGGATTGCAGGATTTCACATTCTACCAGTTTTACCCACAGACATTTTCAAGTGATATTGAAAGAGCAGTTCTGTGCTTGCAGGGGTTTAGACATACGGACTCCGACATCACCCTCAAAGACAAGGCATATGTGTCAATCTGTACATACAAGAAAACCAGAAAAAAAACAGTCCTGCAAAAAAGAAAAGGGGCCAAATTAGCCGTATCTTAGCAAAAACCGATTTAGAAAAGCAGCTAAAATTTAACTTTTATTATAAACCCTTAAACATGTAAAATATGATTTTTTTTTTTGACACAATCACAATGCCACACCATTTCCATAGATATATCCGCCATCAATTAGATATTAGCCATGGGGGAAATTTTAAAAAGGATTGTAACATAAATATTTACTACCCACCCCATAAAGTGACGATTAGGATCTGGAACACAGTTTGTCCTTATGTGATATGGGTGGTATGTTCTGCTCATGGAAAAAAACGCAAAAATAATCCCTTGTAAAAAAGTAGTGACCAAAAAATTATCTATACCTACAACCTAACGGTCCTTGTTACACCTTGCCTGAATGGAGGAGCTACCGTCCCAAAAGGGATGACCCCACCCTATGGTGCCTACCCCCTGGTACAAACTATGATATGCAAACCGAAACAGGTTAAAGGGGAAGTTTTGTTCTTTATTTCAGCGATTCATACTGCTCCATTTCAACTCTAAAATGCAGGGGCGTTTCTTTCCCCCCCAGTGGGGGACATCATCCCCCCTCACGTTTATACTGGCTCCCGAGACTCACTTCCTCTCTCCCCCCCTCTTGAGTCCCCATTCACGTGTCTCTCCCCATCATCTTTTTTTGCAAGAGTGTATACTACCACAGGCTGCATTCAATCTGACTGGCACCATCTCTTTACTCTCACAGCTGGAGATTTGTTACATTGAATTTCAGCTTTCTATGAACGCACAGATCTCCCTTCTATGCAAAGAAGGAATCGACACAAATTGTGCTTTTTTCCTGATTATAGAACCCTGCAGTGTTGTTTTTTTTTTCTTCTGGCTGTGCAGAGTGAAAATGGGCCGGGCCCCCTTACTTTGAGTAGGGGCAGGAATGCAAGGGCCCGTGAAACGGGCGACTGGGGGGGGCTGACAAATTAAATGAGCTCTCACTACGAAATGCAAAAGGGGAGGGATCCGCCCAGCACTTTTTATCAGTGTAAACAGAAACGGAAAAAAGGAAAACTTGAATACAAGACAGTTTGCTAATGACATTAATTGAAAAGTTCTTGTTTTCTTTTCCCTTATTCTGAAACCTTTTAAAGAAATGATACAACCCCTTTAATGTAAGTTCCGGATTAGAGACCCAACGCGTTTCCCCGTGTATGATGCGGTTTTTCAGGGGAGCTATAGCCGACCAATATACAGTAAATTCTAAACACAAAATATGAAACAGACTGATAAAAAGTCACTAAGATTAGTGATCAAATGGACATGGCTATGGGCCCAGGTAGATGTAAAGGTGGGCTCTATATGCACAAACTCTGCAGCGTCCATATTAAAAATGGGTTTTTGCTTTTAATTTTATTGTTATACTGCTTTTATAATAAACTTTGTTGAATAGGGAAGAACAAAAAAAAAAAAAAAGTTTTGCAAATTACTTTTGCTGGTGTCCGTATTGGCTGCATGCAACTGAAATCTTCTAATTTAAAAAAAAATTATACCCTATACAGGTATATTATAAAAGGCATTGGCACAGAATTGAGGACCAAAAGTGAAATAGTGGACATAATAAGCAAAAGCTTAGCATAATTGGACATAATTTCAATGAGGAGCAGGCCAATTCAAGTGTTAGCTGTGGGGCCCTGTAAATTTGATGTATGCCCTGAAGGTAGCACTATGAATGCATTTTTTAAATATCCATCACCTAAATGAGGCACATATTTCTCCATTTCAGCATGCTTTCGTAGCACAAGGAGGTCTCTCAAGATTATTGGCTTTAGAACTCTTGGATAAGGTGAACAATCCTGACCACCACCACCATTACATTGAGCCCGACGATGATGATCTTGAGGTAAGTGGGCGCTTTTAATCTGTACGTTTTTTATATGTTAAAGATAAACTTCATTTTGGCGTACTGAAGTCTACACCGTGCCTCAGTCTGGTTGTTCCACACCAAATAGACAAATTTGTTTCACTTCTAGACAATTATTTATGGGCACTTTATCTATTATACGTGTGGTTGGGATTAGTTGGTTTGCAATGCTTTCTCTGTGTGTTTTTTTTATAGCCCGTATTAGCTGTGCGTCATACCATTAAATCTACAAACAAGAGAGCAGAAAGGACGGCATCGGAGCTGAATTGTGAGTTTCTGGTTAAGATTTTTCCCCCTTATTTCCTTTTTTTAATGAAAAAAGAAAAGTGTGTAAGTGCATGCATGTGTAGTATGTGTTAATATAATAATTTTGGGGTGTGTGTGAAATATATAAAATGTATGTGTGTATGCATGTGTGTGTGTGTGTGTGTTGTATTATATATATTTTTTTAAATATAAATATATATATAAAATTTTATATATGTTTGTGTTTTAAAATTTGTGGTGTGGTAAGGGTGTGGTTGTGTATAGTGTGTGTGGTATATAGTGTGTGTTATATATTGTGTTTTTATAATGTGTGGTGTGTATATGTGTGTGTGGTAATGTGTGTATGTATTTTTGGATGTATTTGTGTTATATGTGTGTATGTATTATAATTATATTTTTATATATATATGTGTATATAATATATATATGTTATATTATTTGTTGTGTAATATAATTATTGTGTGGTGGTATAAAATTAAATAATAATAATATAATTTGTGTTGTGTGTTGTGTGTTATATATATAATATATAAATATATATATATATATATATATATATTATATTGTGTGGTGGTATATATATATATATTTTATTTTTGATATATAGTGTGATATTTTAAAATTATATTTATTATATATATATTATTATATAAATATAATATATATATATTATATATATAATAATTAACACAGAGAAAGAGAGTTTGTATTGGCCCCCTTAAAGCATACATATGAATTCCGGTCCCATTGTGTGTTAAAACCCAAAACCTGTGGAAAGCTAAAATTGTCCCGATGTTCAAAGCGTCACCCCATGATGATGCAACATGTAAATTACACGGATGACTTGATCAGATAAAGCGCTTCCTTCCATATAACATCAGCAAGAACTGATAGAAGGATGAAATCACTTTCTATGAGGACAGGAGCTTCTTTGGGTCATGTACTTTGTACATAATGGATCCCCAAAAAAATAAAATGGCGCCCTCACCTGGTGTCCAAAAGAGTTACTCATCCTGGCACGTGTAAAGATCAGTACGATATTAGTATCCCCTGTTTTGAAAGAGAGGATATACACCCCCAATCACTGCCATGCACCTCAAATAATGAAAAGAAGCAGTACAGGACATGTGTATCCATTGTGCGTAGAGGGGCGCGAAGACCCCCCATTCACGCATGCACCTCACAATACATGCAAGAGCAGTACAGGCATTATCTGTATGAAAGGAGGTGCTATAGAATGAAATCACGTTGCACCTTAAAAATACATGAAAGATCAGAACAAACAGTGCACCACACTTACTGTAGAGAAGTGCTATAGCCCACCAATCACTGAAGCACCTCACTAATACATGAAAAGACAGTACAGACATTAGTACACACTGTACTGTAGAGAGGCCTAAAAGCCCGCTAATAAATTGCATGCCCCTCACTAATACTTTAAAAGAGCAGTAAGGACATGTAGTACCACTGTACTGTAAGAGGCGCAAAGACCTCCAATCACTGCATAAACCTCACAAACATGTAAGGCAGAACAGGACATGAGAAAGCCGACTGTAAAGACGCTATAGACCACCAAAATCACTGCATGAAACCTATAATACTGTAAGAGCAGTACAGGACATGTAGCACAGCACTGTACTGTAGAGAGGCGCTATTAGACCAACAATCACTGCTTGCACTGCACAAATATAAATATTTTACAAGTATGCTGGCTGGATCAGTGTTTTGTGATATTGTATTGTGAAACCACATACAAGAAAGACCATTATCCTGGAGCCATTGTAACTTAAGGAACCACTGTATGTGTTGTATACAGACAGATTTTTATTTTTACAAAAGATATAAATAATTAAATACTAAAGATATAATAATATTACCGAAGCTATAGATGTATGTAAACTACAACTCCCAGCATCTCGTCTGTCAGTGCATGCTAGGATAATGGAGTTTTTTTTTAAATAAATATAAGAAATAGATTTTAGATTATATAAATATATAAAATAGAAATATAAAAATTTATATATAAATATAGTTATATATATTATAAAATTTTAAAATATAAATTATAAATATATATATATATTTTTAAATATAAAAATTATAAATATTTTATAAAATTATATATTTTGGGTTTTATTTATCAATTTTTCAAAAGAAAAACTTACGAATTGATGTTACCTATAACATAAGAACAGACACTCTCATAAGACAATAAGTTCCATCAATGAAGGAAAAAAATAAAAAAGCGAGTACAGCTTTGAATTGAGACGGAATTGCATTAAATCGGCATGTAAATAATATAGCATCATCAGCCAGTTCTGACTAATGAAAATAGGTAGCCAAGAAATTAGGCATGCACTCACCTCTCACTATACAGTACAGGTAACAGTACACCAAACATGGAAGAAACAGCAGCAGGCTGACTTTTCTCCTCCATAGAGATTAACATGCTAATGGCCTCACCCCTGACTCTTTTTCTGGTATGTCTTTTATAGAACTTTTTAAAACTCATGAGGGGCAATTCCCTAAAAGAGAAAATTTTAGTCAAAGGCCGGACCATCAAATTTTAACTAAAAATCTGGTGTTCCTCTTTGTTATAAGATCTTAATAAAAGCTCCTGATCTTTCGGTCCTTGAATATTCCTCCACTAGCTTTGTTTTATTGCACAGAACGTGAAGTGAACATCAGACTACTTGCACTTACATAACCCAGAAGAAAAAAGAACTAGACTAGCGGACCTTTGCATCATAACGCTTTCATTGCACCTACGCTGCGGTTTTCAAGAGGCTTCTTTCCTCCTAAATTTTGGAATTTAGATTTTACAGCTGCTGTTTTGAGTAATTTTTATGGATATGATATGTATTTAAGTCCAAAAATGTATTCAATTGCATTTAAAAAAGCCAAATGACAAAGCAGGAGAAACCCACATCCATCCAATAAAATTTCCGATAGGTAAAAAAAAAACAACGCCTACGCGTTTCAGGCTATTGACCCTTAATCATGGCATCGCCTCCATCTCTTTGTTCTAGTTGACAAGCTGCAGTTTGAACCTCCCCTGAGGAAGGAGACAGAAGCCAACGACGTGGTGAGTTTTTAGAATTTGACGGCCCCTTAGTACCTGAATATTTTCTATTTCTCTCCTGGATTTGTTCATTGTGGATATTCTTTACATGTGTTTTACTTTTTGTGTACTCCATTATCGATTGGGCAACCCAGCACCGTTTTCTGTGGACTTGGTGTGTTGAGTGACCCTTGGGTGGATTTTTTTTCACCATTTAGTTATAGTTGTGTGGTTATATGAATGAGGGAGAGAAGCTGAGCTCTGTGATATTTTAAAGGGTTATAGAATGAGGGGGAGAACTAGCTCTGTGAAATAGGGTTTTTATGAATGAGGGAGAGAAGCTGAAACTTGGGATATATAGGTTATATGATGAGGGAGAGAAGCTGACTCTGTGATATAAGGGGTTTTAAAGAAAAAGAGGGGAGAAGCTGACTCTGTGATATAAAGGGTTTTAGAATGAGGTAGAGGACTACTTGTGATATATAGGGTTTTGATAGAGGGAATAAGTTTTAGCTCTTTGATATATAAGTTATATGATAAGGGGGAGGAGTATACTGTGATATATAGGGGGATATGAAAAGGGAGAGAAAACGAGCTTGTGATTTAAAAAGGTTATATATAAGGGGAGAAGCTGACTCTGGGAATATAGGGTTATAAAAAGGAAGGATGAGCTCTGTGAATATAGGGTTAAGAAGAGAGGAGCTGAGCTCTGGGGTATATAGGGTTATGGGAGGAAGCTGACCTGGGATATATAGGGTTATAGAGGAGAGAAGCTGAGCTCTGTGTTATATAGGGTTATATGATACAGGAGGGAAGCTGAGCTCTGTGATATATAGGGTTATATAAAAGAGAAGAGGAGCTGTGCTCTGTGATATATAGGTTTATATAAAAGAGGAGCTGTGCTCTGGGATATATAGGGTGGCAGTAAAATACAAACACAATCCAATATCAGAAAGCACCTACAAGCCAAAACAGTCAGGAAAAAGGAATTTTTGGGAAAAAAGCTTTTTTGCTACTTTAGTTGCATAAAAAAATTTGAGGTTCTTAGTGTACGTTTTTGATCAGAATTGTAATAATCCCATCTGCCGTCGACAAGGTGACCTCAGTACAGGTGGGAGCCCACTCTGTTACCTCTCTTGGTGCCTGTTCAGACTTCTACTTGGTATAAGAACCTAGGTAATTTCATGTGTTAAACTGCATCCCGCAGGGCTTAAAAACTCATTATTGATTCTAGATTATAAAGTGTTAGATATTGAGTTTATCTATCTATCTATGTCTAATCAACTTATTTCTTTTTCTTTAGGGCATCAATTGGAATCCTTTTGCAAATGGAGCAAACCATGAGTAAGACTAAATTTCGAATTTGTACCTTATTTTGTCAGGTTGAGTCTAATCCTTCTTGTTGTCTTGCCTCCAGTATTTCTTCCCGTTGTTAGATTGTGCGTATTTTCGATGAAATCCAACATATTAGAAGACCCATGACCTATTTGAATTTTTTTTTTTATTGTGTTTTTCCACCATGAAAGACTTTCCCCCTCCCCGCTGCCCCCCCAAGGGTCGTCATACAGAAGTTTATTATTTTACGAGCGCAGTGTCTGGATGATGTAACAATCTTTAAAATAAATTCTAGAATGCTGAAAGTCATAGAAATCTAAATAAAATAGAAACCTGAAAAACTCTAATAAAGGGATATTCTGACATAAATTTACCGTATATACTCGAGTATAAGCCGACCCAAATATAAGGCAAGGCACCTACTTTTGCCACAAAAAACTGGGAAAACTAGCGTCAATTGGTAAATTTCAAAAATAAAAATGGATACCAATAAAATTACATAGGCAGGTATAGACAGTTTAATTCCACCATAGGCAGTTATATGCCCCCCCATAGCAAGAAAGGGCGGTATAGTCCCCCCCCCCCCATAGCGGTTTAGGAGGGTATGTCCCCCCCCCATAGCATATGGGGGTTTTGTAGCCCCCCCCCTACAGGTATAGGCGGTGTATTGTCCCCCCCCCCATAGCGGGGTAAGGAGGATATGCCCCCCCCCCCCTCCCATGCAGGTAAGGCAGCTATAGGCATGTTTTCCCCCCCCCCCCCCATAGCAGGTGGGGCGTTTGGGGAGGTAATTTCCCCCCCCTAGAGGTAGGGGCATTATAAGCAGTAATTCCCCCCCCATAGCGGGCAGAGGCGGGTATATTTCCCCCCCATAGCAGGTATGGCAGTTATAGGCATAATGTCCCCAGCGGTAGGGGGCATTAAAAGGCGGTATTTTCCCCCCCCCCCTCATAGCAGGTATAGGCAGGTATATGTTCCCCCATAGCCAGTATAGGCAGGTATATGTCCCCCCATAGCAGTTATAGGTGGCAGTGCCTAAAGTATTGTGACTGGTCTGATATATGTTGCTTTGCACTAATAGATCTTTTATTTCAACAGCCAATGAGAATGAACAGCTGCCCAGATGAAAGCATGGCCGAAGACGAAAGATCGAACACCATCAAACATCAACCAGATAACAGATCCTCCCAATTCTCCCCGGAGGGACCCCCCATTTTTGGGGGCGCCACACCGCTCCCCCTCATAATAATGTCCTCCTTAGCAGCATCAGCTCCCCTGGATTGTACCGCTGTAAAATCTATCAGTTGGGTAAATAACACAAAGCAGAGGCAGGGGAGGATGGAAACTCCACTGCAGCCCTGCTAAAAAAAAGGGGTTTCACACATGACATGGCTGGGGTGAAAAAAAAGAAACCAAAAATGATAAATCATGCTTCCATCACTGGCCTCACACCAATTCTGCATTTTCCCAGCATCGCACTTCAGCGATCCTTACACATGAACCCACCACCTGCAGAATCCATGTTATCTTGCGGGTGGATTAGTTTTCATTTTTTTTCCTCTGTTGTCAAAAAGATCATTTTCCCTTGTATCACATATTTGGGGGGATAGTATTTTTTTGGGGGTAGGGAAAATTTGTTTTTGACTTAAGGGGGGAGGGTTTTATAGCCATGGTCTTTTCAACCAAAACCATCCTACCACTTCCCCACTGTGCTAAAATAGAAAAGAACCCATACACCCCTCCCATCACCACTATCCCCCGCCTGCCGAGCCCCCGCCAGGTTTCCAAATGATGACCACGTTCATGGATCACATGATGCTCAGCAATATGACTTCTTTGGCACTCCCCTTACTGGAAATTCCCAAAAAACAGAGGAGAAACACAGTGCTCCCCTGTACTGGGAACTCCCAAATTTTAAAAGGTGGAGAGAACACAGTGCTCCCCTGTATGGAACTCCCAAGAAAAGAAGGAGAGAACAAACGCTCCCCTGTACTGGGAACTCCCTAGAACAAATGGAGAGAACACCAGCGCTCCCCTGTATGGGAACTCCCATAGGCAGAATGGAGAGAACACGCCTCCCCCCTTTCTGGGGAAATCCCAAAAAACAAATGGGAGGAAAAAACAGCGCTCCCCCGTACTGGGGAAATCCCATAGAAAAAGAAAGGGGAAAACACAGGCTCCCCTTTGGGAACTCCCCATAGACAAATGGGAGAACACAGCGTCCCCTGTACGGGAACTCCCAAAAGCAGAATGAAAACACAACGCTCCCCGACTGGGAATCCCATGAACAAATGGAGAGAACACAGCCTCCCCCTTTTTGGGGAAATCCAATCACAGATGGGGAACACACGCCCCCCTTTACTGGGGCTCCCATAGCACAGAATGGAGAGAACCAGTGCTCCCCTGTATGGGAACCCCATAGAACAAATGAGAGTGTGTGCGAGCTTGACTGGGTTTCCATTTGAGACAAAAACCCTTTCGTGGGGCCCCTTTGATTGCTATATTGCTAGGGCAAAAAGTGAGTTTTTGAAACCAGACAGTTTTCATACATGTGGCCCTATGTGTAGTGTTCTTGCAAAGGGGTTTGTTTAAATTTATGTCTCCGACCACCCAGAATACTCGATATAAAGCATCCCTGATTTTTTGAACAGGATAGGGGGTTGGTTTGTTTTAATTGAATTTGTTTGTAAGTCGGAAAGGATATTTATTTGATGTAACTCCAGCACAAAAGGTTTTTTTTTTAGTTTTTGGGAGTGCATTGAAGGGTTTTTACTTTTTTTTTTCTGCCCTTTCCCCTGTTTTTAAAATATTTCACCTCTGTGCTGTGTGGCATGCTGGAACATGTCGTTCCATACTATCTTGTGGGAAAATGGAACACAAGTGCCCCCGCATGCCCCCTAAGCCTCAGTTTGTTTTCTAAAGGGGGTGATTAAGTCGGGATGGTGTAAGTCGAGGACTGCCTGTACTCTAGTACAGAGAGAAGCTAAAACTCTTGGGCTCCAGAGCCACATGTGTAACAGGACGCCCCCCCGGGCATGTGTCCTTTTTAATACTCGTTTCATATTATGTGGCAGAGCATCTTTTTGGCCCTTTCACACTGCAGGGCCCTGATGCCACTGCTACTTCAGCCCCCCTATAGCTTTGGCTCTAGTCTACCCATCTGCAAGATATTGTTCTGTACATCAGGAACTTTACCTGATAGAGGAATGGGATAGAGAAGAATATGTCGGGGTACCACATGGAAGTGTGTAGTCATGCCCTCCATCCCATACTATCCATCCTTAGGCTTCACCTTGCCTTGGTCGCTCCACCTTCCATTGTAATAAGTATTATGAGAGATATCATAATGTATATTTTCACTCATTTGCAATGAACCACATCTCCGTACTCTCCATCCTATCTTATACAGTGGGTTTCTTCCACCTCTCTCCTTGCTCACTGCTTTGTGGCCTTTACTGCATCACAACAGCTTCCAGGTGGATTCTATGGAACCAAATGTCTATATATACAATTTTTTAAGGATTTAGGCTGATATTAAGCAATTCTTCTTACTAACCTATATTCCCTCATTTCTATCCACCGTCTGGTATTCACCGTGTCGTTGCATGCTTTCTCAGCTATACATCATTGTCATGTGGATACCAGATATCGCCTGGCTTCTCAGCTTATTTCCATTGGTTTTAAGGGGTTGTCCAGTTTCAATACTTTGAGGTATTGGAGACCATCCATACTGCAGCTTCAATGGAAAGGGGGGATTGTTGAGCTGTACAGAAAATTTAATCAGGGTTAGGCTATGTTCACATGGGCACATTTCGGCGCGCATTTCGCGTCATATTTGCGCTCTAATACGAGCGAGATGCGCACCGAAATTACGGTAATCCATAGCTCTCATAGAGAACTATGGATTACGCCTCCTCTCCACGCTCGTACAATACGATCATATTGTACGCGCTGGGAGAAAAGTGACATGTCAATTAGTTGCGGCGAATACGCGCAGCGAGCAGTGACAGTCCATGGGGCCGGCGGGCTGCCGGCCACCCCGCGTCGCTCCCAAGCACTCGCCGTAATTGTGGGGCGTACTGTACGCCCTGCAATTACGCCATGTGAACATAGCCTTATAGAAAATCTAATCTAGAATATGTTTACTGTGAGCAACTTCTACACTTTTTCTTTGCCTAAGGGTATGTTCACACGATGTAATCGTATTGTAAAGACATTACAAATTCAAAAAACAGTGGCACATTATGGACTAAGGAAACCGTCAAATGGGACATAGGAAATTTGGAAAAAGCATTACTGCTAACTAGAATACATGAAAAAAATTGAGGTTCTCAGTTCACACTTTTGGCCAAAAATCTTAACCCCTCCACATCATCAAGGGACCTCAGTGCAGGTGGGTCCTAACGCTATTGTTACCTCTATTGGTCCTATTCAGACCTGCATACCTTAGGGAGCGAAGATACCTGCTTCAAAGAACACTGCACTGGTTAAAACTGGGGAAGTGGTGGGGTGCAACACCAAATGGAGACTACCACCCACTTCCCCAGGTTTTAAACCAGTGCAGTGTTCTTTGAAGCAGGTATCTCGCTCCTAAGGTATGCAGGTCTGAATAGGACCCATAGAGGTAACAATAGCGTAGGACCCCCTGCACTTGAGGTCCCTTGATGATTGGGAGGTGGGCTTAAAGCATTTGGCCAAAAGTGTGAACTGAGAACCTCAATTTTTTATGTATTCTAGTTAGCAGTAATCTTTTCCCCAAATTTCTATGTCCCATTTGACGGTTTCTTAGTCCATAATGTGACCCTGTTTTTTGAATTTGTAATGTCATATGAATTGCTGCCACACCAGTGTGCATTGTTTTTTCAAACAAAGTTTTTTCCATGTGCAAAACCAATTGTTGTTTTGATTATGTAATCGTATTGTAAGCCGGGGGAGACGACGCGTAATTCAAAGCTCTGTATGAGAGCTATGAATTACCGTTATTGCGGCGCACATTTCGGCTGTATTAAAGCACAGATATGCGACGAAGTGCGTGCCGCAATTACAGTAATTCGTAGCTCTCATAGAGAGCTTAGAATTATGCATCGCCTCCCCCGGCGTACAATACGATCATGTTATACGCCAGGGGAGGGAAGTGATAGGTCACTTCTTTGCAGCTTTTACGCGCCGCTGTCAGTAGAAGTGAATGGGGCCGGCCCCCCGTGCTTTAGAAGTACGCGCGTACTTCTAAAACACACGGCGTATTGCGGCGCGCACAGTACACGCCCCAATACTCCGTGTGAACATACCCTAACACCAACCACCACCTCCCCTCTTCATTGAAGTCTGCATACATGAGGTTTGCTGTGTACACACAACATTCAGCCCATGGCCTGTTAGGATTCGTGGCCGTTCCCAATGTATCTATTTTTGTAAATACCTGTGTTTCCTGCTCCCAAAAAAGTGCTGACACCCTGTCATAGGTTAAAGGGGTTGTCTCACTACATCAATTCATCTTACCTCAGTCCTGTTTTCTTGGTTTCACTTTGAATTCAGGAGAGTGTTTACTGGCTTCTAGTAGGCTGCAGTAGAAGCTAGGTCTGTAGCTATAGCAACCAGTGCTGGCAGCCTATCAGGAGAGAGCCAACAGGTCTGTAGCTATAGCAACTAGTGCTGGCAGCCTATCAGGAGAGATCAAACAGGTCTGTAGCTATAGCGACCTGAGGAGCTGATGCAGCCCATACAAGAGGGGACATCTGGGAATAGGTAGGACACTGGTAATGGACACATATTGCAAAGTGACTTTAGAGCTTTAACCTAAAAAGCAGCAATGCTTGTAGTGAGACAACCCCTTTAAGATAAAAAAAGACCTGTGACATCTCCTGAGACATCACATTTAGTAAATCCTTGCATCTCCTGTGTAATTACAATTTTGGAGCATCATCTCTTATCCTCTGTTATTCCTCCTAGAAACTTATCACTGAATCTGTCAGCTGGGTGTGACCAACCGGGGTTGTGTCTCTGCACAGTCTGACCCTGTCCAATTGGTGCTGGAAGAGTTGGTGTGTGCAGGGACCCCATCCCTTTGAAAACTTGGTTGGTAACACCCATATGACCGATTCAGTCCTATCTTTCTTGGAAGAGGAACAGTACAACACAGAATTTTAAGGCCCTGTTCACACGACGGATTTGGCCACGGTTATGGCCGTGGGTTCCGACGCGGTTTCCGCGGCCATAACCGCGGCCAAATCGCGCCTAGTTTATTAACATGGTTTCCTATGGGAAACCGCGTTAATATTCACACATCGCGGGTTTGGCCGCGGCTCCGGGGTGTGGAGAACTCTCCTGTCAATTCCTGACAGGGAGTGCTCTGCGCGGCGGCCGTGCGGTACTGCCGCGAGGATTGCCGCGGGTGGTGGGCGGCTGGGAGGCGGCTCGTGCCGCGGTTTGCCCCCTGCTATTAATTTGCATGGGGGCAAACCCTCGGCGCAAGCCGCGCCCCTAACCACGCCCCTCCCACACAGAGACCACGCCCACCCCCCGTGCGGCAATCCCGCGTCGGGAGACGCGAGTTTGCGCCGTGGTTTGACGAGGTTTTGGCCGCGGGAACCGTCGTGTGAACGAGGCCTAAGAGAAGATGGTCTAGAATTGTTATTACATGGGGCTCTAATATATTTACTAAAAATGACAAGGCTTTAATCTTAACCTATAACAGAGGGTCAGCACTTTTTTGGTTGGGTAAGGTGTTGTTAATACTAGTGTCGCCACTCTGATGGAAAACCTGACCAATCGCAAGCGGTGCCAATGCACCTTTGACGTCAATGGTCAAGCACTTCAGTCATCTGTTTCCTACTGGATTTTAGAGTTCATCAAAGTTTTTGAAACTGGGGAACCCCTTCAATCTCACCCTTATATTCAGTCTTCTAATTTGACAACCCCTCTCCTTGCAGGCAATGGAGAGAGTCCTTTGAGACTAGGAAGTCCAACCGGAGACAGCTCGAAATCCCAAGTACAGCAGAAGAAAGATAAGAAGGATTTTCCAGTACGTGTCTGAGATTTTTCGTGTTTACCACTGCATTCTCCTGCCTTCTTCACATCCAGCCAGGTTAATGGGGTTTGATTGACCGACCGAGAGGTGTACAGTCGGCAGTAGGGGTTTTCTCTCCTGTATTCCCTGTTCCTATTTTAAAGCTCCCCCTAGTGGTCACAATTTTGTTCAAAACATTGGCTGTATGTAAACTTTGTGTAAGGAAATACAGTGGTCCCTTAAGTTACAATGCCCTAGGGATACAATATTTTTACCACACAATGGTCCTTCCCTGAACATTGTATGATGAGTGGTGTTTCAACATTCAATGTCTCAGACACTGATACAGCCAAGCATTATGAACATTTTGTAGAACCTCTGTACTACCAATCGCTGCATGCAGTTTACTAAAAACGCCTCTCTACAGTACAGTGCAGTACTTTATGGTCCTGTACTGCTCTTATTTATATTAGTGAGATGCATGCAGTGATGGGCAGTCTAGTAGAACCTCTACATTTACAGTGCATGCACCTACATGTCCTATACTGCTCTTACATGTATTAGTGAGGTGCATGCAGTGATTGGTGGTCTATAGCACCTCTCTACAGTACAGTGCGGTACTACATGTCCTGTACAGCTCTTACATGTACTAGCGAGGTGCATGCAGTGATTGGTGGTCTAACGCGCCTCTCTACAGTACAGTGCGGTACTACATGTCCTGTACTGCTCTTACATGTATTAGTGAGGTGCATGCAGTGATCGGTGGTCTATCGCGCCTCTCTACAGTACAGTGTGGTACTACATGTCCTGCACTGCTCTTACATGTATTACTGAGGTGCATGCAGTGATTGGTGGTCTATAGCGCCTCCCTACAGTACAGTGTGGTACTACATGTCCTGCACTGCTCTTACATGTATTAGTGAGGTGCATGCAGTGATTGGTGGTCTATAGCGCCTCTCTACAGTACAGTGTGGTACTAAATGTCCTGTACTGCTCTCTACATGGGCCAGGAAGAGCGGCTCCTCTGGGCACTAGATGAGGACCTCATTTTATTTTTATCTGGTACATTGTTTATAAAGTAGATGGCTCAAAGGAGCTCCTGTCATCATAGAAGGTGATTTCCAGCAGCTCTTGCTGATGTTCTATGACTTGCTTTACCTGTATTTGTTTTCTGCTTAATGAGCTGTAATCATCTTATGTTGAGGTCACATTTTGGGTCTTCATGATAAATTACCAATTTCCCATAGTTGTGGTTTCAACATACATTGGTCGTCCTAGAACCTGTTAATATTGTTTGCCGGGGACCCCTGTACATAGAGTAGTCCTAACTCCATCTTAGCTGTTCTGTTTTATGCCTCTGCTATTTCAATTCTTTGTTCTCTGTTCTAGAAACCAACAATAAATGGTTTACCACCCACGCCCAAAGTGCTGGTAAGTAGTGTTCCTAAGTCTACCTAACAATTGTGTATCAGCGAGATCTCTGCGTTCACCTCACGTTTGGAGCCAGCATCGCAGGTATTTGCTGGGACACTCGGAAAATGGATCCCATGGTGGATCCATAGGTTACAATGGGGCAAATGTCTCTTCTGGCCTAAGTTTGCGCTATTTCCCTACTGTATACGTTTTATGTGGGAGACGTTTGACTGCGTTTTTGTATTTGGCACAAAAAGTGTAACATGAACAGAAAATATAGTAAACCTAGTCCAAAGGAATTTGTCTTGTTGTTTCCTATGGATCCACCATGATGTCCACTGGGATCCTTTTCAAGTATACTGATGGATACCTGTGATGGGGCATCCAAAGTGATATGGTCGCACTGGTCTTAGCGGCAGGACCCCTCTCCCCAGCACTTGTGCCCATTGCTAATGGAAGGGTGCCATCAAACCCTTGGAAAAGTTAGGGCATATTCACACGGTGTATTTGTGGGGCGTAATTTGGCGCCTAATTGCGCTGCAATACACCCAAATTATGCCCTGCAAAACTGGTCATTTATAGCTGTCATTGAGCGCTATGATTACCTGACGTTTTCCCTGGCGTACAATATGTGGCAGGGAAAAGAATTGACAAGTCACTTCTTCTCGGCGTTTACGCGCCAGGGAAAGTGAATGTCAGTGGGAGCTCTTCAGAAATATGTGCTAGACAGCGCGTCTTCTGAAGCAGTAGACGAATAGCAGCGCGCACAGTATCCGCCTGCAATACGTTGTGTGAACATACCCTTAGGCTGGGTTCACACGGTGTATTTGCAGGACGTAATTACGCCCCGCAATTACGCCGTGTGGCCGGGGGCGGGGCGGATGCGGGGGGCCGGCAGCTCACCGGCCCATAGACTTGTGTTACCAGCGGCGCGTGTACGCCTCGAGTAATTCACATGTCAATTATCTCCCCGCCCGGCGGATTCGCCGAGCGGGTAGAGGAGACGTAATCCATAGTTCTCTATGAGAACTGTGGATTACCGTAATGACTGGGACGTTTTCAGCCCGTAATTTGCGCACTCCGGCGCGTAATTACGGACCGAAATACGTCCATTTTTAAGCCGTGTGAACATAGCCTTAGAGTGAAGTTGAAAATTACTGGTCTGGCATTGCATACTACTTGGTGACATCAGTGGACTATTGGAATACATTAATGTACCTGGTTCTCCAGACTGAGAGCTTTTTTTTAAAGGGAATGTGTCATCAGCAAATGACTTGGTGTTTAACCCATGTTTTTATGTTAAACGTATATATTTAAATATTTTATATGAATGTTATATAAAATATAATATTATATATTTAAACACATACGCACATATATATATGTCACTATTTTTTAAAAACTGTGACATCCTGCAGTTTTCACTTTGGCCACTAGGCCTAATCATAGTCCGACACTTCCTGTTCTGTAGAGAAAACTTTTCAGCAATCTCCTCATTATCAGCGCAGGCAAGATTACACTGAAAATGTGTATAGAGAACACAGGATCCACCATTCACCATAGACTAATGCCTCATGTGCTATAGAGATCACTTTTCTGCAGTCTCCTCATTATCAGTACAAGTAGGATTAAACTGAAAGGTGACACCAATGTGTATAGATAACCACCAGTCACAACAGGAGATGTCACAGCTCCCACTCTCCTCCTCCCTGCACACTGACTTCTTCCCAGATCAATGAGCATGCCCACAACGCTCTCCTATAGAAGTCAATGGGTCTGCTTCTGTTCACAGGCTCCTATGTCCATGAAGCTGCTGTAAAGCATTTCTGTAAATGCGGCGGAGGCAAGATGGCCGCCCCCATAATCTTATACAGACAAGAGAAATAAAACATCGACAATCGAATAATAAAAATGCCTAAGAAGGAAAAAATAATCAGTGTTTAGTTAGAAAAAAAAAAAAAAAAAGTAAGCAATAGATTCCCATTTTGTTCTGTCTGATGATCAAAAACGGGGAATCTCTTCCTAATTATATGTTTTATGTATCTTTGCTTACGAGGAGCAGCACCCATTCTGTATCTTTGCTTATTATGCATGTTCAATGAGTTCACCCTGTCTTTGTCGCAATTATTTTCTGTTTTTTAGATGGGAGCTTGTTTCTCCAAAGTGTTTGATGGTTGTCCCTTAAAGATAAATTGTGCCACCTCCTGGATCCACCCCGATACCAATGGTATAAGCATTGGTCTTCTTGTGAAGAACTTTTTTTTTCTCTTTTTTTTTGGAGGGGTGGAGGGGGGGGGGTTTAGAAGAACAAGTTTAGAAAACTTCACATGACCAATATCCGCCATTTCTTCGTGGCATGTGGCGCAGACGGGCACAGTGAATGTACAGGGCAATAAATTAAGTTTCTTTTCTCCTCATCAACCATATCGATTCTTTGCACCGAGGACGGCATCTACACTCTGAATCTGAATGAATTGCATGAAGCCACAATGGAACAGGTAGACTCGGTGGTGTTATAATAGCATAGGGGTAGGCTATTGTTATAAGACCTATTACTTATGGGTATTTATTTTGTAGCTGTTTCCCCGGAAGTGCACGTGGCTGTATGTGATCAATAACACCCTCATGTCATTGTCAGGTATGTCTTGCAGTTGTTAGTTTGTAGAGAGATATTTTTTTTTCTCCATCTGACTATGGTTTCCCATTGTTCATAAAGGGGATCTGCTATAATTCGCCTAATTCCTTTCTGAATACAGCTTGAAGCAAGCTACCAGCCGGCTTTAGAGAATCGGGAAACGGCCTAGGTCTATGGGAGTTTCAAATATGCTTACTCGGATATATTCGGAACTGCCATAGAAAAGAACTGGGAGAACTGCACAAGCATGACATGTCTCCCCCTTCTCTAAGGACAGCTGGTAGCGCGCTACGAGCCAGCCTCAGAAAATAGCAAGACCCTTTTAAAGGGGTTGTCTCACCACACTGATTCATCTTACTCAAGTCCCTTTTTCCTTGGTTTTCACCGTTTGAATCCTGGGCATGTTTACTGGCTTCCACTAGGCTGCACTAGAAGCCAGGTCTGTAGCTACAGCAACCAGTGCTGGCAGCCTATCAGGAGATATTGAACTGGTCTGTACCTATAGCAACCTGAGGAGCTGATGCAGCCCATACAAGAGGGGATAAATAGGAATAGGCAGGACACTGTTAATGGACACATATTGCAAAGTGACTTGTTTTTGCAAGATATTTAACATAAAAAGCAATCCTTGTAGTGAGACAACCCCTTTAAGGCCCAGTTCATATCTACCTCAGAGGTTTTGTTCCAAGCCTCAGTCATGGATTACTTTTAAGGATGTCTGAAAAAAAATAACCCAGCATGTAATACTATAAATATTGTGTATCTATAATGTATACTTTTTACTGTGTATGTCTGTTTTTTTAATGTATAGGGGTAAGTTAGCATGTGTTTGTACTAGTTTTTTAACAAAAAAGAACATATGTGTTACCATCGTGGTTATTTCTGATGAAAAATGCATACAAACCTATACCATTATGTTTGCATACGTCGCTCATAGACTTGAATGCAAAAAAAAAAAGTATCATTGCAGAGGTTTTTTTTTGCAGGACAGAATAGCACAGTAGAGTATGCTTTTCTGAACCTGAAAGAAAAAACAGTATATGACACAAACAATGTCAGAAGTATACTCCTTTGACTTCACATTAGACCCATTCTAGTCTATGGATATAATAGTCTATACATTTCATTTTTTTTGGTTGTATCAAATCATATATGTTTGACGTAAGGCCGGATCCCCCCCCCCCCACCCCCCGGGTGAACCCCCCCCCCCCCCCCCAAACCCACACTTCATTTAATGGCTTACGTCAAACATTTTGATGTTGGATACCAAACAACAGTATTGGAATGTATAGTTTGATTTATCACACGATGATGGAACATCCTTTTAACAAAAAAAGTATTCATTTTGTTTTCTTGTTAAAAAAAACAGATACAAATGTATGCTAACATACCCAAATCCCTTGTGACGTATTTGTTAAGATACTATAGACATACACAATAAAAAAAGTAGATGATGTGAGTTTTTTTTAAGGTATACCTGTTGGAAAAAAAAAAAAAAAAGAAAAATGTTTTCCTGTACTGTATGCTAAAATGTATTGTGAACATTGCTAGGTTAACATTACGTTTTGTTTTTTTACATACAGTATAAGGAATGTTTTTTTTATTGTGTACGTCCATGTTTTTTTTAACCTATAGGGGATGTCAGCATATGTATGTATCAAGTTTTTTTTTGTTTTTTTACAAAAAATACCTTATTTTATTAGGGTATGTTCACACGGGATATTGCGTCCGTGTGAACATATGTTTTTAGATACGTGTTTGGATCCGTCTGTAGGACCCTAAACGGACCCAAGCACATATTTAACAATGAGCAGTGTGATTTACATTGCTGCTGCATCCAAACATGCAGCTGCATGTTGAATCTGTTTAGGATCCGGTCGCTGCCACGTTTTTGGATACGATTTTTGGATCCAAAAACACCGTGTGAACAGCCCCTTTCAAGGATATTTTATAGTCTGATGAAAACCGCATACAATAATCTATACATTTGACGCATGCAAACATAGACCATTACGTTTGCATTCGTCGCTGATAGACTTCAATGCAAAAAGCAAAAAAACAGTATTGCTGCATATAGGTTTTTTGCAAAACAGAATAGCGTCATTGACTACGCTTTTCTGAACCTGAAAAAAAAAAACAGTAAAAGGGTGCAAATGGAATTAAAACTATGCTCCTTTGACTTTACGTTTGACCCATTGTAGTCTATGGATATGGCAAACTGTAATAATAATAATCCTTATATAGCGCCAACATATTCCGCAGCACATTACAATATAGAGGGTATAAGCACAGACAAACCAGACATTACATTATAAAAAAGCTACGTACATATCAGACACAAGGTGTGAGGGCCATTCCAGTCGTTTTTTGGTATCAAAACCTATACGTCGGCCATATCCGTAGTGTGAACCAAGCCTTGCAGGTAATTTCCTGATTGATAAAATCATCCCTGAGTTATCTAGCAGATACGGTTGTCATTCTGTAAAGCCAAATGGGTTTATTCTTCCAGATCGGAGGGCATTTGATGAGGCGGAAACCAGCCTGGCAGTGTTGGGGTTATATTGTCACTGCAGGGGGAATATTTGTTATGTGCCAGGAACAAAGGAGACATTGGCTGTCAGATGGCAGAGCTCCAGCGCGCTCATTCGCATGCAGGATGTGACATTTACACACTACAATGAAGACAGGGGAAGCTAATAAATGACTTGAGAACCGTGTGCTTTGGCTCGCTCCGTCACTGCGAAACGTCTGTTCCTCTTTACTTGCCAACGTCAAGATGACCCTCCTGCGTGATGAGCGCCATTTATTGCGCTGAATTGTCTTCAAAGACCCTGCAGCTGCCACCGTACATATAATAAACCAGTTCTACCCCCCAAGACCCCAGGACTAACATTCAGACACTTAAATCTACAATCCCCTTCCAGCATTCATCACTGCAGCCACGTCTATGAAAGTGGACAGAAGATGCTTAGCACAGGGCGCCTCGTTGGTAAATTTATTTAGCTAAGCCAGTTCCCCTGTCATGAGACAAATCAAAAGCAAAATGGAGGAGGCTCACCCTTATTGGGGCAATTGCAACACCTGGTCTCCAAACATTCGTTTCATCCTTTCCTTGTTGCACAGAAGCTCTGATCTCCGGCCTTGGGACCTCAGGCAAGTCCAAATACAGCGTAGTTTTTTAATCGCAGAATCTTAAAGCAAAAAGCATAGTGATTCCGCTTACACGTTTCTGACGTAAATTGTGTCCTTGTTCACAGCGCTGTGAACAAGGACACAATTTATGTCCGAAACGCATGAGCGGAATCACTATGCTTTTGTTTACCCTATGTACTAATATGATTGAATAAAGGTTTCTTCATTGCTTTCCATATTGCTGGATTAAACTGCGCTATATTTGGACCCCCTGTCACTAGCTGATTGCTGGGAGCTTGGCTTGAGATAATGTAAAAGAGAAAGTCCATTGCCAACTTACCTCTCCTATGGGGGTGCTCAGATAATGCACTCTGTGATGTGCAAATGATGCAGAGAACAGACAACAGTGGAAACCAACACTCCCTATAAAAAGTTCTCATTATTGTAGATGCATATAGAAAGACATCGCAGGCTCAGGGCGAATAGCCCAGCCGACGCGTTTCAATCAGCAATGGAGCTATGTCAAGGTCAGGTCTGTCTTGAGACCAGGTTTATTGCTGTGGCTTTCAGCTCTATGGGCTGGCTCACATGCTGAATTTTAAAGCTAATTTCAACGTGGATTCTACATTGATTTCCTCATCAAAATACTCCTGTAAACCGACGGCCATTCATTTGAATGGGCAGTCCACGTGTAGTTCACACGATGCGGATTTTCCACACCATAGTGTGTGTGTGTATTGGGGGGAGTAATGAACATGTCCATTCTATTGAGTGGATCCTCCTCAAATCCCGCTCGGGGGTGGGTGAGGTTTGCAGGTTATCCCCATTGCAATGGAACAAACCCGAGTCAGAATCAGAGGGGAAAAATGCCCTAGTTAAGTAAAATCCTCGGCAAAAATCAAGGTGTCATCTTGGATTTCTGCAGAGGAAACCACATCAGACTTTTCCATCCGATGTGTGAACCTAGGCAAAGGGTAAGTTCACGCTACGAGGATTTCTAGACTGACTTTGGCATGAAATCCTCCTTAAAAACTAAAACGATTACCATTGATCTTAAAGGGGTTTTGCCAAGAAGTAAGTTCCTTACCGAACAGGCTAATACTTCCCTCTTGAGGCTTGAAAAAAGGGGCATGGTGTTTGTGTTTAAAAAAACAAGTACCTCCTCTGTGATGTCATCGCTCCACCTCCCATGCATGCTCCTGATATTCAGTCTCTGTAGTTGAGTAAACATTGTTTCGCTAATCCACAGGGGATAACTGTAATTTGTGCACAGGAGAGAAGATAAGCTCTGGATCAGGCAGCGTTCTTTCATTGTTTCACAAACTGATGCAGGGGGGAGGAGGGCTGAGCAGGATCCAGGGAGTGTCCTGTCTGCATGTTTACTCAGATAATTACATTACAACCAGTGGATTCTCTATACAAAAGACACAGGATCTTTTCTCCCCCTGCCATCAGATAAGAAGTGCAAACAACGCAAGCACGGCCAGATCAGCTTACTGGTCGAGTCAATTGTAAACTGTCAGGAAACTAAAGGGCATGTTAGTCAGGCTGTAGCACTCACAGCCTTCACTTTTTTAATGACCTATATTTAGAAAGTGAATAAATACCCATTTTGGAGATCCCACGTCAACATTAGATCGTGGCAAAACCCCTTTAATAGAAAATCTACGTTGTAGTTCATACGATGCGCGTTCAAAAAAAATGTTTGCATGGTTCAAAAAAAAAGTTTGTGTTTATACTCGTACAGAAGTCAATCCGTTGTATTATTTGTGATGACTCTAGAGGACAATGAATGTAATTCTTGTTTTCCTTTTTTCTATGATCCTGTTCTCCCACTGGGCCATCCTGTAGAAGGCAAGTACAATTGACTAACTTTTAACTAAATGCCATGCCGGGTCATGGGGACGACCCCATTGGGAACTGTGGCTGCCATTGCCTGCTGCTATCAGGCATCTGGCACATACATAGGAGCTCTGAAAAATTAGTACAGGCGTTGGGGAAGGAGAAGTGAAGTGAAAAGGTTCTGTAATTTCCAGGGAAAGATTTCTTAAAAATCTTATTACAGGAAAAATATCAGCAGCTCTGTACGGGCACTGAATTAATCCTGGATCTATGTATGTTTTTTCATAGATTTTATAAATGGCATATTCAATAGGAACTGACCTTATTTAGTAAGATGAACAATAAGTGCCCATTGTCTGTGACTCAGACCCCTCTGCCCCGTCTAGAGGCAGTCTTTGTTAGATTTATATTTGATGTATTTTGTCTGCTTTTATTTTTAGGTAAAACTCTGCAGCTTTATTCACACAATCTAATTGGCCTTTTTGAGCAAGCGAAAAAGCCTGGACTGGCTGCACATATCCAAACACATCGCTTTCCTGATAGAATATTACCCAGGTAAGTTTCCTTTCTTTCCTTCCTCACCTTTTCCCTTTCCTGTTTTTTTCCCCTTCTGTTCTTTTCCTTTTTCCTTTTCTCTTGCCCTCTACCCTTTCTTTCTTCCTTGCCCTCTCTCTGTCCTTGTAACCTTCCTTTCCCTATTTTTCCTTGCTCTCTCCTTTTTCCTTATTTCTTCTTCTTCCTTCCATTCTCCCTATTCTTTTTCCTCTCGCCTTTCTTTTTCTTTCTTTCTTTCTGACTTTTTTCTTCCTCCTTTCTTCTGACTTTTTTTCTTCTTTTTCTTACTTTCTTTCTTTCATTTCTTTCTTCCTTCCTTTCTCTATCTCTTTCTGTCTTTCTTTTTTCTGTCCCTTAAATTTTCATTTTCTGACTTTTTCTTTCGATCTGGACTTTTTTCTTTCTTTCTTTTCTGACTTTTTTCTTTCTTTCTTTCTGACTTTTTTCTTTCTTTTTTCTTCTTTTCTGACTTTTTTCTTTCTTTCTTTATGACTTATTTATTTCTTTATTTCTGACTTGTTTCTTTCTTTCTTTATGACTTGTTTCTTTCTTTTTTCTTTCCTTTTTTGATTTTTTTACTTTCTTTCTGATTTTTTTCTTTCTTTCTTTCATTCCCTTTTTTCTTTTCTTTCTGACTTTTTTTTGTATTTTTCTTTCTTTCTTTCTTTTTTCCTTTCTCTGACTTTTTTTTCTTTCTTTCTTTTTCCTTATTCTTTCCTGACTTTTTTTCTTTCTTTCTTTCTTGACGGACTTGTTTTCTTCTTTCCCTTTTCTTTCTTTCTTTCTGGACTTTTTTTTTTCTTTTTTCTTTCTCTTCTTCTGACTGACTTTTTTTCTTTCTTTCTTTCTGACTTTCTTTCTTTCTGACTTTTTTTCTTTCTTTCTTTCTGACTTTTTTCTTTCTTTCTTTCTTTCTTTCTTTCTTTCTGACTTTTTTTCTTTTTCTTTCTTTCTTTTCTTTCTTTGTTTCTCTTTCTTTCTTTCTTTTTCTTTCTTTGCTGACTTTATTTCTTTCTTTTCTTTCTTTTTTTCTTCTGACTTTTTTCTTTCTTTCTTTCTTTTTTCTTTTGACTTTTTCTTTCTTTCTTTTCTTTTTTCTTTCTGACTTTTTTCTTTCTTTCTCTTTCTTTCTGACTTTTTTTTTTTTTTTCTTTCTTTCTTTCTTTCGACTTTTTTTTTTACTTTCTTTCTCTGACTTTTTTCTTTCTTTCTTTCTTTCTATTTTTTCTTTCTTTCTTTTCTTTCTTTCATTCTTTCTTATCTTTCTCTGACTTTTTTTCTCTTTTTTCTTTCTTTTTCTTTCTCTTTTTCTTTTCTTTCTTTTTCTTTCTTTCCTTCTTTCCTTTTTTCTTTCTTTCTTTCTTTCTTCTTTCTTCTTCTCTTGACTTTTTTTTTTCTTTTTTCTGTTCTTACTTTCTTTCTTTCTTTCCTTTCCTCTGGACTTTTTTTCTTTCTTCTTTCTTCTCTTTCTTTCTTTGTTTCTGACTTTTTTTTTTTTTTCTTTCTTTCTTTCTTTCTTTCTTTCTTTCTCTTTCGACTTTTTCTTTCTTTCTTTCGTTTCTTTTCTTTCTTTCTGACGTATTTCTTTCTTTCTTTTCTTTCTGTTTCTGACTTTTTTTCTTTCTTTCTTCTGTCTTTTTATTTCCTTTCTTTCTTTCTGACTTTTTTCTCTTCTCTTTCTTTCTTTCCTTTTCTTTCTTTCCTTTCCTTTTCTTTTCTTTTTCTCTCTCTTTCTTTCTTTCTTTCTGACTTTTTTTTTTTTCTTTTTCTGACTTTTTTTCTTTCTTTCTTTTTTCTTTCTTTCTTTCTGACTTTTTTCTTTCTTACTGAACTTTTTTTTCTTTTTCTGACTTTTTTCTTTTCTTTTCTTTTCTTTTCTTTTTGTTTCTGTTTGTTTCTTTCTTTCTTTCTTTCTTTCTTTCCTGACTTTTTCTTTTCTTTCTTTCTTTCTTTCTGACCTTTTTTCTTTCTTTCTTTCTTTTTTCTTTCTGACGTTTTTCTTTCTTCTGACTTTTTTCTTTTTCTTTCTTCTTTCTTTCTGACTTTTTTCTCTTTCTTTCTTTCCTGACTTTTTTATTTCTATTCTTTCTTTCTTTCTTTCTGACGTTTTTTCTTTTTTTCTTTTTCTTTCTTTTCTTTCTTTCTGACTTTTTTTCTTCTTTCTTTCTGTCTTTCTGACTTTTTTTTTTTCTTTTTTTTTTTTTCCTTTCTCTTTCTTTCTTTCTTTCTTCTTTCTTTCTGTCTGACTTTTTTCTTTCTTTCTTTCCCTTTCTTTCTTCTTTCTGACAGTTTTTTTTTTTCTTTTCTTTCTTTCTTTCGTACTGACTTTTTTCTTTCTTCTTCTTTCTTTCTGACTTTTATTTTTTTTTTTTTTTTTTGTTTTTTTTTTTTTTTTTTTTTTTTTTCTTTCTTCTTCTTTCTTTCTTTCTTTCTGACTTTTTCTTTTCTGACTTTTTTTCTTTCTTACTTTCTTTCTCTTTCTTTCTGACTTTTTTCTTTCTTTCTTTCTTCTTTTCCTGACTTTTTTTCTTTCTTTCCTTTCTTTCTTTCTGACTTTTTTCTTTCTTCTTTCTTTCTTTCCTGTCCTCTGACTTTTTCTTTCTTTCTTTCTTCCCTTTCATTTTTTTCTATCTTTCTTTCCCCTGACTTTTTTCTTTTCTTTTCTTCCTTTCTTTCTTTCTTTCTTTCTTATCTGAAACTTATTTTTTTCTTTCTTTCCTTTCTTTCTTTCTTTTCTGACCTTTTTTTTTTTCATTCTTTCTTTCTTGTCTTTCTGACTTTTTTCTTTCTTCTTTTCTTTCTTTCTTTCTCTGACGCTTTTTCTTTCTCTTTTTTTTTCTTTCTTTTCTTCTTTCTTTCTTCTTTTCCCTGACTTTTTCTTCTTTTTTCTCCTTTGCTTTCTTTCTTTCTTTCCTGACTTTTTTTTTTTTTTCTTTTCTTTCTTTCTGACTTTTTCTTTCTATTCCTTTCTTATCTTTCTTCTGACTTTTTTCTTTCTTTTCTTTCATTCTTTTCTGACTTTTTTTTCTTTCTTTTTCTTTCTTCTTTCTGACTTTTTTCTTTTCTTTCTTTCTTCTGACTTTTTTTTTTTTTTCTTTTTTATCTTTCTTTTTTCTTTTTTTCTTTCTCTGACTTTTTTTCTTTTCTTCTTTCTTTTCTTTCTTTCTTTCTGACTTTTTTTTTTTTTCTTTCTTGTCTTTCTTTCTTTCTTTCCTGACTTTTTTTTATTCTTTCTTTCCTTTCTTCCCTTTCTTTCTTTCTGACTTTTTTCTTTCGTTCTTTCATTCTCTTCTTTCTGACTTTTTTCTTTCTTTTCGTTCTGACTTTTTGTTCTTTTCTGACTTTTTTTCTTCTTTCTGACTTTTTCTTTCTTTCTTTCCTGACTTTTTTCTTTCTTTCTTTTCTTTCTGTTTCTTTCCTCTTTCTTTCTTTTCTTCTGACTTTTCTTTTTCTTTCTTTCTTTCTGACTTTTTTTCTTTTTCTTCTTTCTCTTTCTGACTTTTTTTCTTTCTTTCCTTTTCTTTCTTTCTGTCTTTTTTCTTTCTTTCTGTCTTTCCTTTCTGACTTTTTTTCTTTCTTTCATCTTTCTGACTTTTTTTTCTTTCTTTCTTTTCGTTCTTTCTTTCTGACGTTTTTCTTTTTCTTCTATCTTTTCTTTTTTCTTTTCTTTCTTCGATCTTTTTTTTTTTTTTTTTTATTTTTTTTTTTTATTCTTTCTTCCTTTCTTATCTTTCTTTCTTTCTTTCTGACTTTTTTTTTTTCTTTCTTTCTTTCTTTCTTTCTTCTACTTTTTTTTTTCTTTCTTTCTCTTTCTTTCTTGCTTTGTGTCTTTCTTTCTTTCTTTCTTTCTTCTTTCTGACTTTTTTCTTTCTTTCCTTTCTTCTCTTTCTTTCTTTCTTCTTCACCTGACTTTTTTTCTTTCTTTTCTTCCTTCTTTCTTTCTTTTCTACCTTTTTTTTTTTTTCTATCTTATTCATTTCTTTCTTTCTTTCTGACTTTTTCTTTTCTTTTCTTTCTTTCTTTCTGACTTTTTTTCTTTCTTTCTTTCTTCTTTCTCTCTACTTTCTTCTTTCTTTTTCATTTTACTTTCTGACTTTTTTTTCTTTTTCTTTTTCTTTCTTTTTCTATCTTGCTTTCTGACTTTTTTTTTCTTCTTTTTCTTCTGACTTTTTTCTTTCTTTTTTTCTATTTTTCTTTTCTTCCTCTTTTTCTTTCTTCATTTCTTTCTTTCTTTCTGACTTTTTCTTTCTTTCCCTTTCGTTCTTTCTTCTTTCTGACCTTTTTTCTTTCTTTCTTTCTTTCTTTTCTTTTCTTTCTTTTCTTTCTTGCTTTTTTTCTTTCTCTCTCTCTTCTCTCTGTCTCTGTCTCTTCTCTCTCCTTCTCTCTCTTCTTCCTTGCTCTCTTCTTTCTCACTCTCTTCTCTCCTCTCTTCTCTCTCTCTCTCTCACTCCTCTTCTCTCTCCTTCTCTCTCTCTTTTCTTCCCTCTCTTCTCTTCCCTCTTCTCTTTTGCTTTTCCTTCTTCTGACTCTCTCCTCTCTCTGACTCTTCTTCTCTTCTCCTCTCTTCTTCCTTCCTTCTTCCTCTCTTCTCCTCTCTCTCCTCTCCTCTCTCTTCTCTTCCTCTCCTTCCCCTCCTCCCTCCTCCTCTCTCTTCCTTCTCATCCTCTCCTCTCTCCCCTTCTCCTCCTTCCTCTCCCCCTCCCCCTCTGCCTCTCCCATCCCCCCCCCCCTCCCCCCTT